>JAECUM010011500.1:0-53689 GCA_016617855.1 Megalonaias nervosa | reverse complement strand
CGTTGTTTGCAAAACTTTACATGGCTGTTTCTACAGGAATTAAAACTTTAAATTTATTATGTTTCAACTAGTTTATTTCAGCTTGTTGCGGATAATGGAAAATATTTGTGTTGATCTAGAAATCGATGAGCCATAACGATATGTTATTTTACGTACATTTATGTAAGTGCAAATTATATCCCGGATATTTCATTGTTATAGTAGTAATTGTAGGCTGTTAAGCAAATTTAGAGAATTATTTAGAAGAAAAAGTGTCGGCTGATAAAGATAATTTTATTTGTGCATGGCTGTCTTTTTCTAGTCTTCTTGGTTTAAACCGCTTTGTTTCAATGTATTAAGGCGGCGTATCCAGTAAGTTTCCTTTTCTTTCCTGGTTTCGGAACTCCGGTTAGGGTTGTGAGCAATTGCAATAAATGTTATTATTATTGAAAGTGTGGCCAGGAGAGGAGAAGTGTTCTGCGACCGGGCTTCTGTACAGCTTTTTTTCATCCAATCAGATCTATGAAGGCTGATCCTTTTGTGTAGCTTTTCAGCTTCTCCGACATACTGAAGTATGTATGTATGTATACTGACTTTGCAAGTCACACAATGAAACACACAAAGCGGCCAAGTGTGTGAAACTATTAGACTTGTACCATACATGTGTATCCACCTAGCTGATCGGAGCAATGGTCATATTCAAACTTGGGTCGTAGATCTCCAGATGGCAGATCTGCTTACTGAGAGGCGATGCTGCAACGTGTGTGATGCCTATCTGATGTCCAATGTGACAGCCACGGCAGCCATCTTGAAAATCTTGGTATTATTGATTCTCCTAAATGGACAGTTGTGTCGACATGAGGTTTTGATTAGAAGACTTCTTAAGACTGGAACGGGCAACTTCTTTCATAGCGCGGGCCGGATAAGTGATTTTTAAACCACACCATATGATGCAAATTAACGGATAAAACAAGGTCACAGGCCAAATCCGGGCCGTATTTTGTCCACCCCTGTCTTAAGATGTCAGGTTAGTACTAATCCGACACAGTGCCTAGCTGACATCCGATATAGCCAAAGATAGTTCCGAATGACGCCATCAGCCGCCATATCTGTGGTATGCTGGCAGATTTCCTGTTGAGTTTATATGGTGTTTGGAAGTGGAAATAAATTCATTGAATCTCAAGATACTGGTACAAAAGATACATAAACAGAACGTAAATTGGGCTTTCAGTTAGTATCTATATTTGTAATTGATAAGTCGATTTTGCCTCAGTGTGCCTTCTTCAAAACTGTAAATTTTGGGGATCGCATATATGAGAAACTACCAGGTTGCCCATCGTCCAGGTAAAATGGGCAGAATCTCGTCTGCTAATGACCTTATGGTATCACGGTACCAATTGTTTTTCCATAGACCTCAATGCTAATGTTTTGTGAAATAAATATACTTTCTATCCTTCCTACCTCAGCATGCATGTCACACATTGTCATAGAGAACAATGTTAGATTGTCAATTTGACAAGAACAGAACCAGGTACTCCACTGCATTTAAGAGAGATAACTCTGCTGGAACTAGACATGGGTAAGAGTTATCTAGTCACTCCAGACAAATTTTCAGTCATGTGTGCCACATTTAAAAAACAATCATAAAAAATACAAAATATGATCTAGATATGAATTAACACGATCTCACATGTTGCCAAGAGGCTCAACCTTTTTAAGCCTAACAGAAAGTACAACTCTTACATAATGCACCAATCCCAGCTAGTTTTGTTGTTTCTTTCTGAATACAATGTTCCTACACCTTAAGCTCCTCCCACATGGGGTTATACAATTGTTACCATTATACCTTATGGGGAAGCATCTATTACTGCTGCTTCTCCTGAACGGTAAGTTGTGTCCACGCGATGTTTTCACCAGAAGACCTAATTTGATGTCTAAGTGATCCTAAATGGTAATCGTTCCGCTTGTATTTCCAAAACGTTTTTGATGAAGCGACATAATGTTAAAATATTCTGATGGAGTGGCATCTTATCCCACGTCAACCTCTGTGTGTGTTTTCATAAATACCACTCCCTATCTTCAATGTTTACACAACTTCAGAAAAAAAGAGTATTAATAATAGTTACAGTACTACGAGCACAAGTCAACCATAGTGTACTCGGTTATTTAAAACATCTTTACTGCGACGCCTTAATTTTAACAGCAAAATTTAACCATAAAAAAAAAAAATTGTAAAATTTACAAAATGACTGCAATGGTAAACAATAAAAGTTAATTAAGAACTAAAAAGGTGGCGTATTTATAACAAATAAAATGAGGAATCTTGTATCATACAAATGGAAATAACAGGCTGACCAAAAATAGAAATTAGTAATAATCAAAAATAACCGTTTGGATAACATGCGTTCTCTATTTAAAACTCAAAAGATTTCACGCACATCATAAAAGTCGAAGTGAAATCGTCTGATGAACAATGAAGGATACTTCCAAAGCTCGGGTCACTTTCTTGTGCACTGTTACGAGTCTTTTATTTCTCCTTGTATTCAGAGTTTCCTTAGCATTTGTATCCGATTCTTGGCCCGGTAAGTTTATTTATTTCATTTATTTTTACATACAAGTTGGTTTTATTAAGAAAGTATTTTCGTATTATTGCTTTCTTATTGCATTGTTCACTTTAGAAGAGATTTCGAACTGCACAGATATTTGGTCATAAAAAAAGTCTGTGGTTTTAAATCCACTCTCTTTAAACAAATTATCCTAAAATATCACATAATACTAATCACATTATGGTTTATGTGGATATTTTCTCTTTCAATCTTTCATTCTTTCTTTCCTTTTCCCACTGTCATACTATATATATAGAGAGAGAGAGAGAGAGAGAGAGAGAGAGAGAGAGATTAATATATTCATAAGTAATAATTTTTGCACTCTAATCTGTTATTAACTTTAACAACTCATGTCTACAGATTGTCGCCAGCGAACCGTTAACTAACTTTGCTAAATGATATTTAAAAATTGAAAATAAAGTAAGTATTCTGAGATCAGTTTTCTTGTGAACAAGTGTATAAAATCGATAGGTGTAATGAACTATGATAAAAAGGTTCCTACTTGAATCAATTTTCATCTGATAATACACATTCAAAGCAAATACACAGCAAAAATAATGATAATGATTACACAATTATTACGTGTCCCAGCTGTGTCCGTGTCAATCTAATTGCATCCCAACGGATTCAGTCAAGTTAGTGATATTAACTTTTTGGTACAAATGATCCTGAAAAAGAAATATATACGAGGACTAATGTCAATAAGTATATGCTGGTTAAGGCAAGGCATTGGATCACCAAAAAATTCAAACCAACTGTTTTGAGCAGCCGCACATTAACGAAAGATATTTGCATTACGTGTATAAACTGTATTGAAAACAAGTCGCAATTATAACAGAATGTTCCCATGTTAAAAAAAAAATAAATAAATTCCAGGACAGTCCCGCGATGATATCATGCATACCGTAAAGAAAATATATTATATCAAATCGTATTGTTGTGAAAAGCTTGCTTTAAAACCTACTCTGACATCAATATCAGATAACATGTATTTAATCTTCAATAACGTTTCAACTGTGGCGTATCCTTGGACAAGGCACTTTACTCCACTTGCCTCGTCACTAAATAATTTACTTGTGGTGCTGTACCGTAAAGCACCAAACCAAAATACAGTGTAACACTTCCTTTTATCCGACCTGATCGCTCTATAAGTGTTGAGTGTGTGTGTGATTTAAATTTTTAACGTAGCTTTAACAATGTTTCAGTCATATCAAACACCCATTTATATCCCATGAAATCAAAATAGAACTCTGGCAGAAGTACATGTATTTCTATACTATGACATTCCAAACCCATATGAGGCTACAATTATGTATAAGAAAGACATAAACAAATTTCTCATAATCCTGATTTTCCACTGTACTATTGAGAGTAATGGATGGAGCACAGGTGTTAACAGTTGTAAGCTTCTTGAGTGTGTGATCAAATTCTATTATGCCAGATGCTATATTGAGTGGCAAGGAAGTGCTACCAACAAGCGACTGCAACAGATGGCCCATGCTTATTTGAACATCTTCCTCTCTTCCATCATCTAAATTCAGCCAGGTTGATCTGATATTCCCACCTGCATAAATAAACTGTTATTGGTACTGGCATTAACAAGTGACCACAGGCATAAATTCTATTTTATGTTCTTAGTAAACAACTCCCACCCAAAATTATATATGTAAATGACAGTGGATAACTGTGTAAACAAGTGTATCAAATGAAAAACAAATTCTAAAATATGCACAATACATAGGATATGCAAATATTTAATTTGTTGATATTTCCATATTTACATGCATGAATAAACTTTGTGTACTTCATACATTCTATTTCGTGCATAAGAAAGAAAGCGTCCCATGAGGGTGCTTAGACTTAAAATGATGTAAATTAGTACTATCATTATATTGCATAATATTTGAGTGTACTGAACCACGTGGTACTTTATGCAACTCTGTAACATAACAGGAGGACCAAGGAGTGTATGTTGTCTGTGGATGATTATTGTTTTATATATTCATTACTTACATTCCACATTTCTCAGCAGCTGATGAAAGTTATACACTAAAATTTCTTCAATCCTTTTCCTTCTCATTCTTCGAGTACACAGGGACAAAGAAATCCATTACATCTCCTGCAGTTGGCAACATACTGCATTTCAGATACACTGGAAATGTTTTCATGATATTCCGTACACCAAGCAGTTACAAGCCCGTAATGATAACATTTTTACAATTAATAGTCAGTTTTCACTTTGCAATTTCAGTGTCTTTATTAAAATTTCATCTGGACAAGATACTGTGGTACTCAGTAAAAAATAATGCTAGCATAACTGATAGCCTCCATGTACGAGTGCTATAATTGATACGATGGAATAATGGTTGGAAGGAATTACATATTTTCAATCACATAGCTACACAGTGTCAATTAACATTTTCAGGGCAGATTGGTTATTGTAAACAAAACTTCTCTGTAACTAAAATGATGTAACCAAAGTGTCTAGTGGCTGAAAATTTGTAATGTGGGAAATCTTCCTAATAACTCAACCTCTACCTCTGTACTCTCTATATGTATGATTCATTTCAAGTAAGCATTTTGCCATCTAATGAATCGGTGCTAATAAAAATTTCATAGCTCAATGCATGCCCCTCTAATCTAGACTACCATCCATCCATAAAAATTTTATCTAACAAAACCTTGAGCATATTAACAAAATGCTGCATTTTCATCAAAGTTCTTGAAAAACACTACTGTAAAATAATATTATCTCGTTTTGGGCTCCATTTATAGGTCTTGCACCCTTGTAAAGATCATCTGCTTACTAAAGTACAGAAAGAGTGAACAATACTATTTCTATTCTCTGTATTATCTATAAATAGCAGATAATTGTACTCCATAAATAATAAAAAAACTGTTCCTCGCTCTTACCAACTGGGTATTGTAACAGATCCACTTTACAATGACATATATTAAGTAGGAAAGTTGATGCTTTTGTTTATTATTGATTGAAAAAAATAGACAAATGGATCTTCAAATTTGATTTGTTTTTAACTTCAATCTAGCACGATGTGGAGATCTTTGCAACATTCTAAATTCTAGCTCAAAGTCATCAAAATACTCTTCTCTACATGTCTTATTAAAAAATACAATCAATACATCGATCAGAAGGCAAAACTAAAGACATACATAGTTATAAAATGCATGTGTGTATGCCATAATATATGTAATTTTTAATTCTTAGAATTTCATGAACAATATCAAAATCATTCAGATAAACTGTGTAAAGCAGGACACGCTTGAAATTCTTATAACCAAGTCTGCTGATCCATTCAGTAAGAGGGATATCGACAAAAGCAACTGGACACTTGTTGGCATCACATGGAAATAACTGATTTAAGTGAAATTAAATAAAAAAATGATTTAACAGTCACACATAAATGTACGAAAATACAGTAAACCATAAACTATTTTGGTACTAATAGTGGTTGAAATAATGACCTGGTGTCAGTCAAAAATGGCATCTATTTGCATACATTTGAGGTATAATTAATATAATTGACCTCAAAGTTGAGAATGCACTGTGTGACTGGTACATATGAAATTTCCTGGGTAAAGTTTTATTGCAAGATCTTTAAAGGCTAAAAAGTTGACAGATTGGGTATCAATATATGTCACTCATTTCAGCTACCTTAACAATAACACACAAAAAATGCCTGTTACATGTGATACATATTCTTGTCATGTGCTATACTACAATTATGTTTTATTCAATGGTTCTTGAGTTTAAGCACAGTCAAGGATATACGTCATGCACTTGGTTTAATTGTTCCCTGCTAAGACTGCACCATTTGAGTTTGATATCTGGCTATGGTATTCATCTAGTAATGATTTATACTTGGTTCATGTATAATGGCAACACCTGCAAAATGAAGTAATTGGTCAGTAAAACATTTTAACACTATAATAAGAGTCCTTTTGGGTGAATGATGCTCTAATGGAAAAAAATGATTGCCAGGGAATGCAAGATACGACCATTTCTTCTTTTAAACTACCGAGTGTTGCGACAATCTCTGATATTCTTCAGTGATAACAAGATTTTCCAATTAGCTGCTGTGGTGGATATTTTGGATGTCAGATTGGTGCCATTTTCATTTAAATCCATGCTGACATCATTATTAAGTCTTTTGTGAAAACCACATGTCAATATGACCATCCATTCACATCAAGAGTTTCAAAACAGACATCATGGCATCTATACTGGATGAATGATTCTTACTATTTTGACTTAGAACCATCAAGGTATCATAAGTGGTCTATTGGAGAAAACCCCATGTTGATATTGTCATCCATTTGGGAGTAGTGGAGAAGACAATATTTTCAAGGGGTGGGTGGGTCTATTTACATCATTTTCATTTTGGACCAACGAGACACCAGAAGAACTTTCAAATGAAAACCCTATGTCAAAATGACTTCTCATTTAAGAGTAGCAATAACAAGATTTCTGAGCTGGCCTTACTTGATATCAGATTGGTACCAGTTTCGTCTAAGATTAACTTGAAATCATAGGAAGTCTTGAAGTGAAAACCCTATGTTGATATGACCACTGATTCGGTGTGAGTAGCAATGATTTTCAAGCTGGTCTCTGTGCAGCCATGTTGGATATCTGATTGGCACTATTTTCACTTACGATCAACTAGACATCATAAGAAGTGAAAACCCCTTGTAACTATTGACTTTTCGTCCAATAGCAGAGATACCATTTTTAACTGGGCATCAGATCAGGCACATTTTCATTTTGCACAAACCAGACATCATCATAAGTCTTTCAGTAAAAACTCCATGATGACATGACCAACCTGTCAGGAGTAATGGTAACATGATTTTCAAGATGGCCAATGTGGCAGCCATATTGGATGTCCATGTGGCAACATTTTCATTTAGGACTAAGAAGACCATGGGATGGATATGCATGTTTAATTTCGCAGCAATTCTCTAAGTAGTGCTAATAAACTTGTGCTACCAAATGGAATGACGATGGATAGCAGATCATTCAATAAATCCTAAAACCTCTCGTGACCTATGACCAATAAAGCGGATGGAATATGCCCTACTGATGTTAAAAGATATTCCACTTGACTCATGTATCTTGCACTGACTAGGCCATCATGTAAGAAGAGAATTATATATAATACAAATAATACTATCATACAGGTTAAAAATGTTTTAATTCATACTCTACGGAGATTCGAACCCAGGTTCGTGGGTAAATGGCACCCATCGCCTTGCCTGTACACACTAGCCCATATTCCATCATGACTAAGCACACATCATCAGAAAAATGATGCTACTTAATCAGTGTTATATGCACATGTGTGTAGCAGACACACTTGCATGATGACCTTGTAATTAATTCTCATCTACCTACACAGTCATTTGGGATTCCCATGAAGGAAATCAAGGTATATATATATATATATATATATATATATATATATATATATATATATATATATATATATATATATACAAGCTGCATTCTTGTTCTGGTTATTACTAATCTCTGTGATGTCTCCATGGTGTTCTATCTCATTGACTTCCAATACCAGCTGGCACAGAGGACATATTCCCGTTTCCTTCGATTGAGACTTACATGGACTTGCACTGAAATGGAATAAAAAGTATAGGAAATGTATCATGGATTTATCTTTTCAGAGTTGATGATGGTAAACCTAACATACAAATGTTACAGAGCATGAAAGGAACAATAGGAGTCAATATAAATACATTACAGCCTGCATAAACCTATTTCTGCCAACACAATTTTCCTTACTGTATGATGGTAGCTTTCTCATCAGATTTTTCATATCTTCTAAATTCTGGTAAACCATAGCTAGGTTGCCAGGTTGTGAAAGAATTTATAAATTGATTCCAAGAATAAAATGAAATGACGGACACTGAAATTGATTGTATTTACTGTGTTACGCTGTAAATGAATAATGAAAGAAAAGTTCAAATTGAAATGAGACAAAAATGAATCAATGCGAAAACAACGAAATCCCACTTAACTGAATACGGAAATATAAGACAGCATTATCATCCTTATATTCAGGTTTATATATTTTGCCAATATTTCACACGTATAAAGTCTACTAAAAATCATTCAAGTGCAATATAAATATGTTCCAGAAAATACAGCTATGTAGTATTTCCAGTTAAATTTAGGTTGGACTATTATAAAGTTTAACACTTTCAATTCAATTTGAATTAATAGTGTGTGAACCATATATTTATGGATGGTATTAATGTTATCTCTGTATGTGGATTCGATAAAAATATTGATCAGAACAATGATGTCTAGAGATGTTATATCTTGACCAATCACTAATCCTGTGCTACAAAATGTCAGGGAGATAGCATGTGCTTTATAGTCCAGGAGAAACTGGCTTTGCATCACTGTAACATCACACTAGTGAAACAAGCATTACAAGATGCTTATTTAGCAGTGAAAGTCTGTCAACTGGCTCTGCATTACTGTAACATCACACCAGTGCAAGCAACAAGCATTACAAGATGCTTATTTGGCAGTGAAAGTCTGTCAAATGGCTCTGCATTACTGTAACATCACACCAATGAAACAAGCATTACAAGATGCTTATTTGGCAGGAAAGTCTGTCAACTGGTTCTGCATCACTAAAATCACACCAGTGAAACAAGCATTACAAGATGCTTATTTGCCAGTGAAAGTCTGTCATCAACAGCAGACATCAATGTAAATGGTATGGTTGCTGTTCAGTAGTTGCTGTCTCACATATGTCACAAAGCCAGTTGAAGCCGATTACCATATGCATGAAATGGATACTCTAAATTAGAATAGAATGAAAATCACAAAGGCATTGTCTGGAAATGTTGCGGTATAAATAACACTGGACTGAATAGAAAACTGATTGGAAAAAGGGGTGCACTATATTCTTATCACATGCTGATATTAAAGTGCTTTGAAATAACCATTTCATTCAGTAAGAAATAAAGTTCCACAAGATCAAGCTTAAACTGCTAAAAATAAAATTTGATTTAGTATTAGATCCAAAAAATCCATATTAACATCCTAACCTTTAAAACATTTTTTTAATTTTTTTTTGTAAAAATTGATTTTTGTTTCATTTATACATGATGTGATTTAAAATTTCTTTAAAAACAAAGCTGAGTCAACTGCAGCTGATGTTAAAACTGAAGCTGGATTTTGCATCAATTAATACATGTTATATATTTTTAGATGACTTGTATATCAGATTTACTCTTGTTATCTGTAATAATTGCATATCCCTGCAGGTATGTTTACATAATAAGTCTGAAGACATCTGCCTTGCAACAATTTTCACATGAGAAATTAAATTTTCTGCTTTTCCTGTAACTTTCATAAACAGTATTCTATTCCCACAAACATACTATAATTGTTGTTCATGTATAATAATTAGTATTTTACTTTCATACTTAAAATAATTTGATCACAATGAGTTCTTTGAAAACTGAAAGCCATTTTTATTGGAATACAAGATTCAGCCTGCAATTTGGTTTTAAAAGTCTTTTCAATCTGTTTAACAGTTGTAACATTATTTTGGGCTGCAATAGCAAAAAGGTCAAATCTTGAATTATTTATCATTTTCTGCATGATTAGTATTGGTTTCTTGTAAATGACCTATAAAGAACTGAACAGCTACATTTTATAGGAAGATGATTTGTGATTAAAAGAACACTAAATAATATTGCATCACTGAAATATTATAACAGAGTGAAATGTATGGACATGTTAGAAAGCAAAACCTTAAATATCGAGACAATGACCTAGAAATAATGCACTGAAGATTATGTGATATGCAGACAGAATGTAATTATCCATATACATGGTCAAAAAATTATATTTGATGGAAAAGTATACATCATATTTGATTTTTTAAAACCTACCTCTCCCTTTTCCAGTATGGTTGCTATGGTAACATTTGTGGTGATAGTAATGTACATGTATATATGCATCACTTTCAACCATTTTCATCCCAATCTGAATATAAATAATAGTTATGAGAAGTAGTTATCAATTTGGCTCATGAAGTTTGTATTGTTCTGAAACAACTCAGCAAGAGGGGTCCCGGGTGACCGAGTGATCTAAGCACTCGCCTTTCTCATTGCCATCTCACCTCTGTCAGCATGGGTTCGAGTCTCGAGTTCAACCAGTGTGAATATGTGAGAAAGCTTTCCAGTAGCTTCCCATGGGTTAGTGGTTCCTCCTGGGTTTTAACCAGGTTCCTCCTCCACCAGTTATACTGGCTGCTTTGTATAGCCTTTTCTGTTCCGGAAAAATGTGGTAAACAAAAAACAACTTTGCATGCATAGATGGGGCAGTTAGAAATGTGTCAGCATAGGTAACAAGGTTATGCAAAAACAACTCTACACTACCAGGAATTTGCTAGGATCAGCACAAAATATTTTTATGTTTTGCTTAGTGAGAGGGTCACAAATGTAGTTGTAAAAAACATTAAAAATGGAACTGAACCATTTAATTCAATGAAACATAATTTAAATATGAAACTCATAGATATAACATGATTACTTCTGGCTCGATGCTGGTTTATCAGCATTATCAGTACTCTGAAATGGAAGCAACATACCAATTGTATGTACAACATAATGTGAGATTACCTATGATATTATGTTAATAACGTTTTCATGTTAATAAAATTGTTTAAAAAGCTTTCAAGAAGACAGATGCAGCTAGTACATGTCACACTCCCAAGATGTACATGACAATTATATACTGCAAACACATTTTGTTTCGACAGACAACTGAAATTTGGTTCTGATGAATTTATTAATTTCAGTGTTCAGCATTTATAGCTTTCTAAGTTACTACTGGATGCAACAAAGGTGAGAAATGTCAGTTTTAAATGACACATTATGACATGAAATTATAGAAAATAAAACAGAATGAATGGCATCTATTTCATACAATCTTAAAGCCGAGTATTACATATAAAACTCCTTATGTAGTTTGGTGAGTGACCGTGTACTTACACATGCATACTGGCAAATTGTAGTCTGTGATCTCCTCTTGCTGGGTGATGAGCACTCCTCAAAGTCATCCTAAATTCATAAAAGAAAGACTCTTGCTTGACATTTCACAAGTTAACAAGAGTTAATGGTATGTAATACACCCTCTTTCTGTTGAGTAGTCCCCTATATATGTACTTAAAAGTAGGGCATAGTTGACTGACTGGAGATTACTGACTAACCGGTCTCAGTTACCCCAACCTCCTGTCAATGTACAGAAACCACCAAAACCATCACGTCTGACCTTCAGGTCGCAAAATATACATGTTTCTTTATTAACCTAAGTGCAAACTGTCCGCAAAGTTTGGATCAGGAATATTTTGAGTTTGACCATAAAATTGACAGACTTGTTCCTTACCACAAGTGCGAGCCATTCACAAAATTTTGGTCTAGGTCCTGTGATGGGTGTATATGATATTGTTGTTATAGGGTTTAATGCCATTTTTCAGCACAAGATGGGCTATACATGGCGGCCAGTATAAATGGTGGAGGAAAAACCCAGGAATACTCCGGAAAGAACCACCAACCCACGATAAGCTACTGGCAAGCTTTCTCATGTACCAACATTGGCCGAGCCCAAGACTCGAACCCATGCAGACTTAGGTGAGATGGCAGTGATCGGAAAGAGTGAATGCTTTAGTCCACTTGGCCACTCTGAGCCCCGGGTATATATGAAGTACTGTAGTTTGATTACTGAAAAGCAAAAGCACACTTACATGAGAACCTTTCCTGCAGAATGATACATGTTCTCTGAGCATTCCAACAACAATCATCGGCCCACATGTCAAACATTCTTCTTTCTGTGCATCTACCTGCAAATAAAAAATAAAGTTTAAGAACAATTACCATAAATTCACTTTTATAGATATTAATTTGTGTGGTTTTCAAATAATGGACACTTTTATGAGTACTCAAATCTGTGAATGTGTCGAGGTGTTTTTGAAACAATCAGAACTTATTTTAACTGCATGAAAGAAAAGAATTCACGTTAAATGAACAAAATACACATGACAAACATACATGTACATATTTAACTAAACAATACTGATTTCATCACATGATTTTTAGATATTACTGTTAATGAACCCTTCCCCCCCATTTAAGAAATTAATAAATATGAGCTATTTCTAGTATTACTGTTTTCAGTGATTGATGATACATGATGAAATTTGTACTTACATTAACAGTGTTACAAAGTTGCAGTATAATACAACTACTTAAGTAAAAGATACACATCTTTCAAAAACTTAAATACTATTCATAATGATACATATCTGCTTAAGCATATCAGTGTACAAGTTTTGGCATCCTGGGGTGATTAGTCACTCCCCTCATTCCCGTCAGTTGACCTTACAAGCTGTTTATTTAGGCAGTGAGATGTACAGATGCTCTTTACAAAGAAAATTATATGTATCCATCAATAAATAGAGGGCTGGGTGTGTGTGTGCTCCAATCTTTATTTTATGTGCTATTGATGTTATTTTGAAATATATTATTTTCGCCGGAGCATATGTACAGTAGTATCACAGGAAAAGACTGACTTCTGTGTGGTGTATCAAAATGGGTGACGTACTATACGATCTTTACGACCAGGGTTTGTCTGTTGAAAGCTTGTGATGAAATGAACGATGGAATATATCATTGTCGCTTCTGATCCGTACTTTTCTAAAATGACTAATACTTCCAAAATAATGAGAGATATCACTATGAAAGAAGTATATTTATGAAAACGTGAAAGCCAATGCTTAAGTGCATCAAAACTGGGGAGATCATGATATGACAGTACAGTCCTGTAATGCAGGGTGGTCCAAGGTGTGTTACAGGTTAGACCCTCCCCCCCCATCCCTTGATTCATGGACGGATACTCCTAATTTTCTTTGTAACGAACCCGTGGTCCAACCTGCAGGCCCGTGGGAATCTTTTGTTTGGCCCGCGCTCATACAAATATAAGTTTTATAATAGCATGTATGGCCTGCTAACTTTACATTTTTTGGTTCATGTGGCCAGCGGGGTTGAAGATAGACCTGGTCTAAGACCACCCTGCTGTTGTGATGGCGTTTTTGTTTTCTTAAGGTGCTACAAATCACTTAGATCTTTGAAAAAGCACATGGTTTTAGAGAACAATTAAAAATTCGTCGCTAACTTACACCTAAAAAAGACGGGACTGAAAGAATTACAACTTGTTTTTTTTTCTCCACACTTTGGTCTAGTAAGTTCTTTATAAGGTCTCACTGGATAGTTTCATATTTTGACACCTGCCTAATTTTTAAGGTAGAAGGCATGAACCTAATTATCATATGCCTAGCATTTATAAATTCACACAGAAGCTAAATTTGTAATGTGGTTTAGATTTACTTTGAGTTGGGCTTGAAAATGGGTTGGCTTGTTTGGTGACTGCCTGTCACAGTTAGACTAGCATTGGAGATCAAATGCGTAACTTGGGCTGCAAATGAATAGCCGACTTGGCTTACGTATTTATGTATGTCTGCTACAGAGGTCAATATCTAAAAATCGAGATGGTTGAGGGGTGATGAATAGTATGCTAATTTGTTATAGTACTAGTGAACGTTATTCATGCATAAGGCACATACTGATTCTTTTAGCCGCCTTGTCACAGGAAAATAGTCAAAATAGCTCTTTGCTGTCAAAAATGAATGTAAAAAGAGGGGTTGGTGGCAGTGTTGGTTCAGTATAAAAGCCACCAGTTGTATAAGGAATTAACCTGATTGCCACAGACAAAATCTCACATGCATGCTTTCTACAAAAATCATTAGTTTGTTTTTATTTGTGTCTTCAGTGTAAAATTATTCTCATTTTTCTGCAATAGGTCATTGTCGGATGAAAATTCACCAGATAAACTGTTCAGTGAGACCTTAAGAACCGGTGTCATTTTTTCAGTCTTGTCAAATGTGATTCACTGTGCCATAAATCATTTCCTTATTAACTCCATGTCTTGAATCTGACATAGCTGGATATTCCAAACATCCACTTCCTATAGATTTGACAGCACTTAAGCATAGTAGAAGAAGGGAGTTAACTCAACACTATTAGAGTTACCAGGTATTGCTTCTGATCCATTCTTCTAATTAACAACAAAATCCATATAAGTTTCATGCAAGGTGGTTTAATTGAAGTATCTCACATATTTATTCAGTTTATCAATATTTTCAGTACATACATTGTATATTTTCCTAATTTAATGATTTTATATACATGTCTACTCATGACGTAATGTTTCAATCCATAGATTCCATCTTATTTACAGAAATTTAAGTTATAATGACCTATAAAGCAATTTAACTTCCCGTGAGGAGCATTCATTATTTTAATTCATGGCAAAACTTGGAAATTTAGAGCGCCATCTGTTGTCATAATGCCATGGTGATACTATGGTATCCCATTATGACAACAGATGGCGACACGAGTTGGACAAGAAAGATGACACTGACAAAATTAGATTGTTGCAAGGTCAAATCTAAATGAAATCAGGAGTTGGAATGATGTAATTTTGTAATATGGCAAGTTTATAAATAGAATATAAAATTTGTAATAACTGACATAGCATTTGCATTTCGACAAATTACAGAATGAATTCAGCGTTTGGCAAAAAGCAAGATACAATGATGCAGAAGGAAGAATACAATATACATGGATGGAATTATGAATGTAGCACTTGCAAGCAGCCATTTACATTAATGCAGAAGAAACGTAGCACTTGCAAACAGCCACGTACAGTTTGCATCCATGAAGAATACAATATACATGGATAGAGTTATGAAAGTAGCACTTGCAAGCAGTCATTTACAATAATGAATCAAGGAAAATTAGAAAATACCTGCATAGAATTTTGGCGGTAATCCCCCTCCATATCCATAACCTCCTTGAACCTGTAACCCAGAAAATCCTATTTACTATGTATCTTTTAGAATCATACAGATAAATACATTATATAAAAAATGGTAATGTATACCTTAAAACAATTCTGCATCTTAATCCAAGTTTCCAATTTTGAAACTGCTACCCAATGTGTCAACTTGCCGCTAGATCTGGATTCTCAAGAAATTCCCCGGCGTATAGGCCTAGTCTCATGGGCGCCCACAGGATTTTTTGCAGGGGGTGGGTGTCAAGATTTTCATGGTGGGGGTGGGGGGTCAGTCAGTCACGGCCAGGAGAGTTAGTATAAGAAGCAATCTGAAACTAAAGCTAATGTATATTTATTAAGCGTTTTGAACAGAATCTTGTCACATATTTTCAGCTTCATCTGCATGATTAAACTTGTCGGAATATATATATATATATATATATATATATATATATATATATATATATATTGTTACGTGACAAGGGCTCGTACTCAGTAACAAAGAAAAGAGTGAAAGCCAACAAGCTTTGTATATTTTAACAAAATAATTTATTTCCCTAGAAAACAATGTAAAAATTGGTAAATAGGGCTTACGGTTTGTGAATATAATCCAAAATTTAATCCTCAGAATGAAAAACACAAGTCCTATCACTAAATAGTTCTATTAGAATCCAAGTTCGAATCTCGACGACACACAAATATGGAAGGCGATGACGTCAGATGTGGTCCAATGTATGAATATCAACAATTCCTCAATTGAATCACAGTTTTTGTTTCCGAATAATTCCAGAATAAATTTTCATGAATATCTTTCAGAATTTTTTATAAAAAAGTCAACTTGTTGAGTTTCCAGGAGAATAAATTATTAAATCCAAAAATCAGATGAAAAACAAACAATCTGGCAACAAATAAAAAGAAACACATTGTTCCTTCAAGATGTTAAAACGACTCTGCCAGAAGAATATTAAGAATGCGTATTTAAACCCCAAAAACATCATTTCAAGTCTCGCGAGATGGGTCATGTGGTCTCTTACTACAAGAAAACTATCACGTACGCCAGTGTAGCCCGACTTAAGAACCAATCACAAAAAAGTGTTGTTACACATGGTGATCACGCAAGGAAAGTATGGACCTGATACTGACCAATCATTTTAACTGCCTGTTTACGAAGTTCCCAACCTAAGACAAACTAGGTTAACTAAAAATAATTCACATCTAACACTTCTACGTCTTAAACAAACAACACTTGCTAAAAGAAAACATCGAACTACTGAAAAAGAACTTTGAATCCCTTCAATAATCATTACAATAAAATGTAATGAAACAAAAATAAAATCAAAAAGAATTTTAAAACACACAAGCAGTTTAATTACATATACGTAACAATATATATATATATATATATATATATATATATATATATATATATATATATATATATATATATATTTGCAATATGATTTCCGGGGGGGGGGTCAAGTGACCCCTCTTGACCCATGCTGCGGGCGCCCAAGGCTAGTCTGTTCCTAAATTCTGTAGTAATTTTTCCCCATAAACAAGACGTTGTGAACACATTACATTCTATTCATTGTTGTTCTCTTCCACATAATAGCTTCTTTTTTTTTTTTATTTTTTTAAATGTTGAACTTTACTAATTTTTTACAAGATCGGTTTAGTTTGCTTAATATCTGTTGCCATTTGTTGGCATTGTTACGTTGACTTTTGTAAAACTATTATCTGACTATACCAACCCGTTTGTTTGTACTCCCCTACCGATTTCAATAATGGAAACCTTTAATGTGATAAAAAGTGTAAGGAACTTAGTCAATTCATTCATTGATTTATAATTTCTAAGCTGACTGAGTAGAGTGGCCCTAACACCGTCATCTTTTGCGCGTTTCATGCTTAACGGAAGTTTTCAATATAATAGACGGACATGCTTGAGATCCATTTCCAGTTCCTGGACAAGTCCATTTTCAGTAAAGGGATGTGTGCACCACTACAGATGTACATACATTGTCATCTGCTTACCATATTTACAATGTCGAATCAAGCAAAGGAAAAGAATGACAACAACAAATTTGCCTTTCACGTGGATTTAACAAGCGGTTTAATTTCTATTTTCATGTGTGCAATGGGATATAATTCCAAACTCTCAACGTTATGATAATTTACGGACTTATCTGGCAGTTACCGAATAGGATGAACTTGGTAATTTTGTTGTCTGATGGAAATAAACTAGCCCATAGTGTACGCAATATGGCGCCATGCTAGTATGGAAAGGTCCGCTATGTCTGAAAGGTGCAAGGAATGCCACTATTAGTGCCATTCTGGTCACAGTCAGGTTAGAAATCATCAATTAATGATTCAGTTGACTTAGTTCTGTGCACCTTTATCACATTAAACATTTTCGTTATTGAAATTGGTTGGGGGGTGGTGTTTACAAACAAATGGGGATGTATTGTCAGACTATACTCTACTGAAATGCTGACAGAAACAGTCCAAAGTAATGCTAATAGTCTCTTATCTATGGAATTTAGTCATCTACATAATTAGGAAAAGTATTATCTTCAATTGGACTTTATCCAATAATATAATATGCATTGGGCAAAAAATAGTTGTCGCTGGCTCATGATCGGATCAGCAAGTCTTTGTGGAAATAAATTTGTCGTGGAGAATATTGTGGATATCACATGGCCAGTGTTCGCCGTGGCAGTACTGGACCACAACCATGTCTAAAGTGTGGGGTTAGAGTTAAGGGAAAGAACCAGTTATGTGTGTCTTGCGGCGGACGAAAATATTGTGCGCTTAAACGATATTACGAGAAACAAAATGCTTTTGATGACATCAGAATAAAATACGCACAGGATTATATCGAGAAGAATTCTGCTGAAAAATAGTGTTATATTAGAAGAAGAGAAAATTATATAAATGGAACAAATTGACAAAGAGATTGATCTTGATGAAATAAGATGTCATCCTATCTATGATAAATATGAAGCAAGCAGAGCCGGATTTGTAGGACATTGTCGTATTAAAAAACCAATCGGTAAAGTCATCAATACAGAAGTAGTGGGTGGGGGCACTATAGCGACAATGAGACATCCATGTTATAAAAGGGTCCCGGCACTATAGCGACAAGGGGAATTTTAACATGGGTTGGCCTATAGAGCGACAAGGGATTGGGCCTGTCTAGGGATAAGGGGGTGACGTCACGGTACTGGACACTGGGTAACAATGGCAACAATGTTGCAAGTTGCTGACCTCAATCGGACGGAACAGTGTGGCAAGGGGTTACGCGTTATTCTAGGGACAACTAGAGACATAGACATAGAGACGTGGTTAGAGACATAGACAGAGACATAGATATATTGCACATACATAGATTTATGAACATAAATCTATCCAGTACAAAATCGACTAAAAAAATTATTTAGGCAAGAGAGAATAGATATCTTTTCGAGGCAATTGAGTGGCCCTGAAACGGGCCTTTGGGTTCTTCTTCTTCTTCTTCCAGTTCTTCTACCATCTCCTCAATTTCTCTATTATTCCTTTCTTCTTCTTCTTCTTCTTCTTCTTCTTCTTCTCATTCTCTGGTATCCAGTCAGAATGTCCCATGGCTCTGAACTTTTCCTGTACCTTTATCCAATTTTCATTCATTTTCTCAAAGTCCACTTTTTTTCTGCTATTTTCTTTCTCCTTTCTCTCCTTATCCCAGGTACCTTTTATCTTCTTCACCTCCTCTTCCATCACCTTTCTAACTATTTGTTGTGCCTTATTTAATTGGTCTAATCCCCACTTTACAAAAGACCAATCTGTTAAATTCTCTGTCTTCTAAACAGTACCTTACTTTTGTCACACCATCAAGAGCCTCCTTCAATTTTTCCACTTTAACATACTCCAACTTAATAAATCCTCTCAACTTCTCCACGTCCTCCTCTATCATGTCTTTAACCAGATCTCTAGCCACTTTTAGACTCGTCACTTGACTTGTCACGAAGTCTAGGTTAACTGGATACCTTCATTCAGCTGCAATCCTTTCTACGACATACGCTGCATCCATCCAATACCAACCGTCTTTTAAGTCATTCACTTAATTCATTTTTAATTCTGTTGACTGGTCAACGAGGGTAGCCAGACTTAGCTTAGCTTTGTTGGATTAAGGTCGTATTTGTCTGTTGGGCATGCGCGACCGGTTAATGCCCCCAACCTGGGGTGGGGAGGGGGGCTGACTGATTTTTTTCGAGGGGGGCGGAATAGTGCTGCGTCCCCCAACGCATCAATGCGCACAGTGTGCTGATTGATTTTGTCGGTTTTCGGGACGTATTGTCCCACGGGACAAGCGGTGAGTGGGAATAGACCCACACGCACTCACTCACACAGCTAGTTCAAAAACTCCGGTCGTGGCAAGGCAGGGTGGGTGGACGGGAGGAAGGAGTTGTACATCCGGGTTCATTTTGGCTCCCATGTTTCCGAAAGTTAAATGTTGTCGTCATGACGTAGTTACGAATTTTGCAGCTATTATTTGTGCTGCTTGTATAGGTAGTATTGATACAGTGGACCAACCTAAGATATTTGGGGGGGGGGGGAATTATTTGAAAAGTTAATATTTTGGGATACTTATTTAAATCTAATTTTTGTCCGCCTTGTGCGGGGGGCCTGATGGCTGGTTTTTGCCACCTTATATATCTAAATATGGGTCCTATATCCTAAATAAGTAATTAAGGCGCCACATTGTGCGGCTGGACCTGATGGCTTTGGATTTTAGCCACGTTATAAAGCTAATTTGGGGTCTTAGGCTATGTTTATTAAGTTACGTAATCGAGTCGTTGCCACATCGTGTAGCTGGTCCTGATGGCTGGGATTTAAGCCACCTTTTAGAATCTAAGTTTTAGTGGGCCAGTTTTGTTAGCTTATTTTAAAATGATCCATTATATCTTGAGAACAGAAAGAAAAGAGTAAGATGTTATTAGTATGGCTGTATTTGTATTTGGAGAAATGGTCATGGGAGTAATTTGATTGTCAACCACTTTGGGATACCTGTACTTATGTTGCATTGCCCAACGAATCACATTCATAATGCAGCCTGCTGTGCCGCAAGGGGAAGTAGGTGCAAGTGTAGCATCGGCCCGCGCACAAGCAAGTACCACCCCTATGTGGGTTGTCAACCGTATGCCACCTCCACACCCACCTACCCTCTTGTCACGTCTTCATAAAAGGCGACTATTTGTATTCATATCAACCTGTATGACAGCAGCACCAATTATTTGATTCGATTGTGTGTAAGGGGTTTTTTCAAGCTTGTAATGCACTTGAGACGGGATGGAATGGTGGGAAGGGTAGATATTAAGGTTATAAGTTATAAGGTTATAAAATCTTTTGTATATCTGTTGGAATTTCTGTACTTATGTTGCATTGCTTAACGGATCAGATTTATGGTAATGCCCTCAGTGCCACAAGGGGCCTATATGACGGCACCTTTAACTACATGATCCGTTAGTAATAGGTTGGTATAATAATTTATAATTAAGGTAGGTTGTAATATATGGTCAAAGACTAAACGGTAGTAATTTTGGACAATGTTGGAGTGATATTAAATTTTTCGAACCTTATCTATCTCTCTAAAGAAAAGTAGAATTGATTCGTGTGTTAGGTTTGGATTTGGATTGCTCTGATACAATAATCCTGGAGAGGAGTATGGCGAACCAATGATTTTAAGGGAACTGACTAGTTTTTCCCTTTGATTTTTGTATTTGGGGCAGATATTGAACACATGTTGCAGATCCTCAGTGTTGTGACAATAGGGGCAATTGGAACCTCGTTTTTTATTCCAAACTGTGCTATTTCTAGCTGATAAAAGGGAGAAAAGTTTCTACTTATCATCATCTCGCCCTCCCTTTAAAAATCTGCTTCTTGTGGTTTTAATAGCATCTATTGCCCCAGCATGACGTTTCAGTTTTTTAAAAATCAATTTGAAAGAAATATAAATTTATTTCTAAATTATATAGCGAACAAATTGAAGAGCATTTGGTCTTTAGTCATGAAGATGACTTGTAAAATATTACAATCCAAGAATCAGTGCTTATATCACTTTTGTTATCAAATGAGCATATTAGCAATAACTACTTGCAGCTTTGTCCTTTTGAATGGAATAACTTTTTCCAAATTAATTTTTTTGAATGAAAAGAACATTTTAAACACTATACATGGAAGGTCAGGCTTTTTTTTTGTGTACAAATGTTAAGTCTTTGTGTAGTTCATTCTTCTGCAAAGAAAGTTTAATGTGAGTACCGGGGTAGCCCATTTTTCCTCTCTAAATGGAAAATTCAGTTGAATTTGGCATTTATCCTGGACCTTTCTTTCCGTGGATAATGAGTCAGAACTGGGTATTTCGTCCTCAGCATTTATATTAGGACAGAATTTTTGAGTAAAAGTAATAACATTGAAATTTTCTCTGAATTGTATTAAAACTAATTTTTCATTGGATTATATTGAAAGTAGTCTCCACTAAAATATATTGAGAGTAATATTTATTTTCGCATTACAACTATTTACTATTTTTAATAAAGATTGCGCCCCTATAAACAAGTGCAAATTTACCCGTACTATACATTTTCATTATATACCTAGTCAGCAAATTTGCAGTCGTAAATTGTGTCAGTACTAATAGACTAGATTCCTAAAATTCTCCATGACTGAGTAAGATATAAGACTTGGCGTTTGTCTGAAACAAAATAGCTGATAAAGCAAATTTTGACGTAAGCGAACAGACTCGCTTCCATTACGAATAGACGAGAGCCTCCTTCTGATTCAAGACGGACGCACACAAGCCCAACACTGTTCCAAATTTGGCCAGGAGCATGTTCAAATTAGTATAAATAGAAGAAGCGCAGCTTGTGCGAATCGGTCCGTTCTGTCAAAGAATCAGAAAGTTTTGTTCGTCTTTCTTACAGGTAAGAATCGTTTGTGTTCGTAAATTTCTTTAAAGAATAAGTACCTTTCTAATGTTAGAAATTTTTCTTGGTAAAGTTCACACTTCTGCAACATTTTTTTCTGAATTCTTTCTATTTTATATTATATGCAATAGAATGTTTAATTGTTTTTAAGAATTTATATTCATTTGTATTTACGGTAATTATTATTGGAAAAGACGAATTCGGTACCAACTTCATGTTTAGATTTAATTTGCAAATACAATATTCTTTAAGTAAGAAAGAATAATATTTAGTAATCTATTTCAAATTAGTATTCTGTTTTAAATTTAGTAAAATATATTTCTTCAAAATGATTGTTGCATTAATCGCAACTATTGAATTTTATACTCTTTGGCTATCATGAATTTATTCGATATTTAATTATCTGTATTATATTCTAAAATGCAGAAATTACACAAATGAATGAAGTTGGTAAGTTCGAAAGAAAGTATAATTTTATATTGTATTTTATGTATTTTAAATATAAAGGCTTTATAAGGTGTAACGCTAGAATGTAGTATTATATATCAATTATTTAAATAAAAGTTCGTTCTGTCAAAGAATCAGAAGGTTTCGTTCATCTTTCTTACAGTCGATACCGTTGTACCTCCGCATTGCCAAGTTCCCCAAAGAATGTAGCCGTATCTACACCATTATGCGTGACACCTCTTTCTTGTTTAAGAGAGCCCGAACTTTCCTCTCTCTCCATCTCTAACCATGGACAAAGACATTTCTTAAGTTATGAGTATTGCCTTCTCATAGCAAGAAATGAGAAGAAGATTATGATAACAACCTTCTTACCATAATATTTATACTTAACTCGTTTGATAAAATTAAATCCACGTTTTCTAAATTTAGTTCATTCAGTGTTTAAAGAAAAACACGAGATAAGGGTCGATTGTTGTTGAATAAAATTAATGTAGCATACAATTAAGGACGCATCGATAATTCTGCGGTATTAGAGGTAAACTGATTTTAGAAGTTACGCATTTTTGCATCCTTTATCACATTGTCACCTACTACTGGTCCAGTGGCGGAAAACTAACGACAACATGGATGACGGTCTCCTAAGCACATTCCGCTTTACCGTCAATATTAAATATAACCGATGGGAACGTTTCGAAAAACTTGAAGCATTGGAAAAGACAAGTACAGATTTACCTAACTATAAGTGGAGCAACTGATAAAGATGATAAGGTACAAACGGCCATAATTTTGCATTGTGCAGGACCGCATATTTTGGATATTTATGATCAATTCTTATGGGACGCAGATGGCGACAAATACAAACACGGCAAGGTACTTGAAAAACTTGAAGCATATTTTAACCCAAGAAAAAATGAGTCCTAGAATCACGTAGGTTCTGGAATCTACCATAACAAGAACCTTTCGAAAGCTTCCTAACTGAGCGTCATCATGTAATTTCAGCGAGAAGGATAGAATGATTCAGAGATAAAATAGTTTTCACAGTTACGGGAAAACTTCAGCAACAGCAGCAGAGAGGGTGAACAGACCATTTTTGTTCGAGACCTTATTTATGAAAAATAAGCCTTCCTACGAAAAGGAAATCTTAATGTCAATAACGTTAAACCACAACCTCTAACTAGTTAGCTCATTTTGTTACTTTTCTCTGACGCGCGTTTTTATTTTTAGGAATGTTTCGTTTACGTGCTGGTCACTCAACGTTGGTCGTTCACTCCCTCTGCTGCTGTAAATTAAACAGCCATTATAAATATTATCAATAATGATTGGAGAACCACACTCAGCTAGATTAGCTCGAGAGCGACTAGATGCAATCAAAAAATATTTACCCGTCCGTGATTTAGTTAAACAACAACTACAAGCGCGTCAGCAAACACATGAAGAATTTGCAGAAGGTGCAGAACAATTATTTAAACCGATTGTCGAACCAACAAAGAAAATTGTTACAGCAACTGAGGCAACACAAAGAGCTCTTGAAACATTACCTGTTGATATTGCTGGCCGTATTCAAGCAGCTCAACCACAACCAAAACAACCAAGAACCAGAATTAAGATAATAGATAAATTTACACCTGAAGGTATTGCTGCTATCAAGGACCCAAAGCAAGTATTTGATATTGCCGCGTTTGGATATTATGAAAGACAAAAATATGTAAAACCAGAACATGTTAAATCTCTAAGCTCTGTCAGTTGGATTAAGGATATATATCGCATCGCTACTGGTATTCCAGAAATTAGATCTAATGAAGATATTGTTAATTTTAATGAATTTGATGAGGCTGTATATAAACATATCGAAAAAGCTAAACAAGGTAAACGACTATTACCATCACCACAACGATCATCACCACCACTACCACAACAATTTGAATTACCATCACCACAACGATCACAACGACTACAACAAGAGCTACAACAACGAGAACAACAACGACAAGAAATAATGAAACAATTGAAATCACCACGACAACCAGTCAAAATAACAGAGGAAGAATATCAAGATCCTGGCGCAACTGGAAGTAGTTTACGAAGTGGCCTTATTACTTGTCCCAATAACGTCCTTGCTGATGTTGATCGACTAGAAATTCTCATTGGAGGAAAACGAGCTGGTAATAATTCCCCAGAAATCATTAATGAAGCAGCTGATATTTGTCAACGATTATTTACAGGTGGTGTTATGGATATTAATGTGTATCGGTCTCTCATTAATGAAATTAGTGACGATTATCATAGTGACTAAGTATGTAATTAAATGCAATTAGTGATAAAATCACTTAATAATAATATGATCATACACAATACTCATAGACCAACCATGGTCAGGGCAATAAATTCACGATTACCAGTATACAAAACGACCTACGGAGATGGACTAGGTGATGTTGTTCAAGTTCTATTTAGAAAGCAATACCGCTTGCAAAGCAACTAGGAATGAAAGCTATTGATGTTGTTCGTGAAAAAGGTATTGGCGCTGTTGGTGATGTTGCTAGAAAAGCATTCTCAGCAATCAAAGATAGACTAGCGCGATTAATACGACGAAAACCTCAACCAATAAAATTACCCAGCACTGAAGTGATGCCCGCAAATGTCAGTAAAATAATAAATCAAGCTGCTAATCAAAAACTAGCAGAGTTGGCTACCAACACTAATGTTGGGTTAGAAAAAGAAAAAAATATAACCGCTAGTCTGATAGCAGGAAGCGGTCTTCGTGTTAGACGAAGACGATAATAATAAAGATGTTCAAGCGTATATCTGATCCCGCGTTTGACATGGATGCACCAGTTTTAAAAGATGAATCCGTGCGCGATTATCAATATTCTTATGATGCACGAGATCCAAATCAGCGTGGAGGACAAATTGAGCTGCAAGTTCAGGATACAAGCAGATATTTCTTACCCGCTGAAGCATTTATCGAGGTTGAAGGTGAAATTTTGCGAGCTGATAATACTCCATACAACGCTGATGTTAGTGTTGGTTTTGTTAACAACGGTGTTATGGCTTTATTCAAAAGCGCCATATACATGATTGATGGAAAAAATATTGAAACAATCTATAATAATGTTGATGTTGCCACGACGATACTTGGTCTTGCGCGATATAGTGATGATTATTCAAGATCAGCTGGTCCATCAGTGATGTTTGTAAAAGATTTTAATTTTCCAGAGTATCAACAATATGATATAAGACGACCAAAAAACTTCGTCGGCGCCGCTGATGTTGATGTAAATCCGGTGGTTCATGGTGTTGATCCAGATTTCAGCTTAGGATTTAAATCACGTCAAGCAATGTTAAGCGGTGCAAGGAGAGCATTTTCATGTGCGATTCCATTATCACATATCTTTGGATTTTGCAGAAATGTTAGAAAAGTTATTTTTGGAGCCAAACATACAGTTGTACTTGTTAAAAAAGGTACCGACGATGATGCAATATGGAGACCCGCTGATACTGATGCTGGTATAGTAATTCTTACAAAACTTTCATTGTGGATGCCAGAAATGACTCCAACAATACCTGAAGAACAGTTACTCTCTTTTATGAGTCAAGGTGGTAAATCAATGTTATCATGGTTGACAATGACCACAGATGCTGCACAAAGTACAGTTAATGGTTTATTTACTTGGCAAATAGCATCACAGCGAGGTGTTTCTGCACCAAGGCATATATTTATTGCGCTTCAGAATGCTGCACGAGTAAACTAAAAAAATCTAAGCATAATGATATTTGATCAACTCGGTGTTTCTGAGGTTTCTTTAAGGATAAACGAACATCAAGAACCAGCTGAAGATATTTTGTTGAATTTTGATCAAAATCATGTTGCACGTGCATATCATCGATTAAGGACATTCATGGGGCGTGATCAGAATATTGATTCTGGTTTGCAAATATCACAGTTAGATTTTACAACATTATATCCGATTTATTACTTTTCGCTTGAACATTTAGATTTAACCAGACAGTCCGTCGTTGACATACATTTTCGAGCTCGCGTAAACAGAGATGCTGTAACTATTCCTAATTACAGAGCTGTCGCTGTCATACTTAGTGATAAATCAACGGTACTTGAAGGTGTTGGTGGACGAATGAGATTTATTGATGCCCCAGTAGAAAACATGTAATTAGTTCGCTCATAATAATTATAAATGTCATATCTAGTTAATGTCAGTCTGACTCCTGGTCAGATTAAAAAACTACAATCATCATCAAAAATAATTGTGCGCTAAAAATATCACTAAAGCGAGAACAGATAGCAGGTGGTCCGAATAAGCTATCATTATCAGAACGCCAGCATAGGCATTTCAATGAAGCAAAAAATTAAATAAAGGTATAAAACTTAATCTTTCTGCGAGTGTCATTAAAGAAATCGCTAAAACGGGTGGCATATTTCGACTTCTTGCCGCGTTACCAACAATAATAGCCGCTGCAGCCCCAGCTGTTGCAAAAGCAGCTGCATTAGGCGCTGTTGGAACCGCTGCTGGAATGGCGTTAAAGAAAGCAACGGGTCAAGGGAAAAAAAAAAAGGGAAAAGGTCTAAGATTGCCAGGGACCCCATATTCATGGTACGGAAAAGGTCTAAGACTACCCCGGTGACTTCGTCATCGAGTTTGATGATTCTTCCTATGTCTAATTTTGATTTACTTAATGCTGCTAAGCAACTGAATATAAAAAACTTTAGAGGAGTTTTTGTGCGTGATCAATTACCTACCGTTGCAATGCAACATGAAACTGGTATTATTAATCTCGATAAAAACTCTGGTCCAGGCACTCATTGGGTGGCATATGCAATTGATCCACGTGGAATTATTTTTTTTAATTCATATGAACTGGCGCCACCAAAAGAATTTTTAAAATATGTTAACACAGTACGAAGTACTGCTGTGCAAAGTAAGAATTCGATGCGTTCTAAGATCTGGTATTCAACATTACCAACACAAAAATTAACGGATCCGCCAATATGTGGTCGAGAAGTACTCGCCGTACTTGATGCTGTATCAAAATCAACAACACCACCCCATAAAGTCGTGCATGAATATATTACGTTGTCACACTTAAACAGATATCAGTAAATATAATGGTAGATATTTATGGAAGATCTTCTCGCAAAGCTCAGCAGCAAGTCGATTTATCTAAATATGCAACTCTTGATCAGCTCAGAAATGAAATCGATGATTTATTAAATATCACAAGTGTGGATCAAAATGAAGTCGTTGTTTTTCAGGATAAACAAGGACGATTAAAGACAAGTAATGTACAACTGTTAGATGTTCTGATACGAATTCCCACCGCGGTTATTAATAATATCGTTACTTTTGCTGATCAAGGTAAAATACAAGATTCCGTCAGTTAACGATTTTATCAAGCGAGCTGGTGATTCATTCACGGATTACATTATCATGAATCGAAATAAAATTATAGACCTTGGAAACCCAGCCGCAGATACAGATGCAGCAACAAAAAAATACGTCGATGATCAAGAATCTAAGTACGTATTAGTCAACGGTGGTATAATGCGTGCATTTCTCAACATGAATAATAATGGTATTAATAATCTTAGAACACCAGAATCAGATTTCGACGCTGCAACGAAGAAATATGTAGACGATAAGGAAATTCCTATGACAACTTCGTTAGCTACAATCAATGATGAAATGACTACACTCAACACTAATTTTACTAATCACATACAAACGTTCTTAAATTTTCGTCGAAACATAAACAGATCTATTAATGATTTTTTTGGAAGTCCACCAACCGTTGATATCAAACTCTCCGACATTAACACGAAACTCAACGACATTGTCAGTGGAATATCTAATATTGTTAAAAAAACTAATCTGATTAAAATTCCACACGGACAAATTAAAAATATCGTGTACACAGTAGCATCAGGATCATCAACATGGACACCGCGCGATAACACTCTCGAACATACCGCAGAAGTAATTGGGTTATACAGGCTATCCGTGTACGGTTTGAAAATTACTGCGGCCACTTCATCATCACCGAATGTACATTATAATCCTCTACTGGTGATGCTAAATAAGAAAATCAAAGAAACGTTTACGTTGACATCAACGGAAATGCCCCCGAGACGTTACTGGTGGTGTCTGGAATTCGTAGCTGAAACTGTTTAATTACTTAATTAAATGACGTTGTCATTGTATAATGAATCAAGTGACGGAGTCACTTATCGACGTTCAACGTCACAGATACAATCAAGTATGTGAGTGTCAAACCAAACTAAAAAATATCATCGACGATTATACAGTAAAAGTAAAAAAATATCGCAGACGTATGGTTGTTATTCATATAATTGTTTACTCAGTTTCTGCTGTTATTGCTGGAACCGGATTATTATTATCAACAATAACAATGACAGCACCTGCAGTTGTAACAATTGTCGTTTCAACTTCAACGATTATCGCAGGCATTCTCAGTATTATCGCTAAGAAGATATCTACATGTACAAATGATAAATTACACGAGTATATAATAAAACTACACACAGTAACAACATCTTATTCTAAACTATCATCGTATATTTCGGCGTACCTCAGCGATGGTAAAATATCTGATGAGGAGTTCGCAACGATAACGAAAACCTACAATGAAGCATTTAGAATGGAACGCAACGCGTTCTTGAGCGATTCTAGTGATAAAGTAACTTGTGTTAAAGTGGAAGATTGAATTCCCGAGAGAACGCATTGCGTTCTATTAAAATAATAATTAAATAACGGAGTATTTTAAATAATGTCAACGTTAGAACTATTACAACAGATCGTCACTAATACAACGCCATCAAAAACTACTATGATATCATTAAGTTCGACCAATCCTGAATTTAGCGTTAACTTTCCAACTGCAATTCCAGCAAGTGAAATAGCATTAGCACAATTACGAGTTTATAATAGCTGGCCAAATATCAGGTCAAAATCGTTTGGTGGACTGCCAGCAAACAATTCACTTGTATTTGCAAATAAGAATAAACCTGATGGAACTCCTGATTGGCAAGTTGTTGGAATTTCAACGGGCAGTTATCAAATAGAACAGATTAATGATGAGTTCCAACGCAGAATTAAATCTATTACAGGAAAAGAATCCAAAATAGCAATCACTGTTTACGAACCAACATTATCAGCGGCGATTGAAATAAATTCCCCTGATTATGTTTTAGATATTTATCAAAGTTCAATCTGATCTGTGTTAGGATGGCCTGATGTTCCTCCCCCAGACCAAAAGTCAAATGGAATTCCAGAACCAGCCAAAAATGAATTTCTCACAACGGAAAAAAGATTTATAAAACGTCCAGAATATTGAGATTTATACATATTTGAATTTCTTAATCAGGATCCACATAATGATTTAGTAATTCCTGCACATCGGACTACATTAATTAATATTATTAGAGAAGGACCAGATCGTCGTGAAAAGGAAATAGTTTATGAGGAAGGTATTCAAAGATTTTTAAATCCAATTAATTCTGAATACACACGTGTGTTCGGTAATTTACAAACTCTTTTTTCAGCATTATCACAGAATTATATCAACGATATAAAACAACAGGTAATTGAAACGATACAACACTTAAATACAGTCATCGAAGATTTGGTTTTTGCTAACCGAAGTATTGTTTTAGGAGCAACTACTATTCCTAAACAATTAGATGAAGATATTCTTAGTGGAAAAGAAAGTTTAAGTATTAAAAAAAGGACACTTAAGGTGGAAACAAGTATTTCTTGATCATTATAAAATAACAGAAGAATAATTACAAACATTTATGATACCAGGATTTGATACTGTTAAACTAAAAAAGTCAGTCATTGATCTTATTAACGAACATTTTCCAAAAATACTTGAATCATGGAAAAAAGTAGTCCCGCCATCGGTTATGCTTAAACATAATAATGATCCATACGGTGGAGGCCGTCATATCTCGCCTGGTATTGTTAATATAACATCAACGATCGCAGTCAATCTAGTGTGTGATGTAATTGATGGCAGCTATCAAGTAGATCTTTCAAAGTCTAGCCAGGCCCAGCAAGGATATATATTATATTCATTCAGTCCTCAAGCGCCACCCGGGTGGTTAATTGTATCTGAACCAATTAACCCCGTTTATCTACGTGTACATAATCAGTTATTATCAAGGATACATTTCAAACTTACAGACCAAATAGGACGTATTTTGGATTTGCAGAATATAGTTTTAAGTATTAATCTATATGTGAGATCATAGAGCGTTATATCGCAAAATAAAAAAAAATAAAAATATCCGAATCTAACTCGGATCAGAATAATTTTTTTTTTACTGGGGTAAATCGTAATTATCAGAATAAAATATTATAAATAAACTGTCAATTTTGCCAGGGATTTTGTTTAGCCATTATCACATTAACTCCACCTTCAGTTTCATTTTCACAATGCTCTCTTAACTGTCTTATACGAAAGTTCACAATCTTTTTCTGTTCGTATTCATGAGATAATTCTAACTTAATTTTGTCAATAGCTTGTGAGAGAGGTACAAACAGCTTTACCTGATTATCTGTAACAGTTGCCAGCGACTGTAACATTGCCTGCTGGATAAACTTCATGAATTTATAATCAGATGGCAAAGTGTATCTGTTCTCCAATTTCCGTTGTTCTAATGATTCAAATTCACACAGAATTTTTTCAGGATTAAGATTATCAGATATATTTATACCGTTATGCTGTAATTTTTTAATCGCAGAAATAATAATATTAATATTTTCAGAATTCATTATGTTATAAATGTTTGGTTAATATTAAAATAAAATCAGAATAATATTAATAAAATAAAAATAATAGTTGTTAAGGACTGTTTCAAGATGATTATATACATATGATTATGATTATATACATATGATTATATAGATATGATTATGATTATGATTATATACATAAAATGATTATATACATGTGATTATATACATATGATTATGATTATGATTATATACATATGATTATATCTTAATTAAGGACAGCACAAAACACAGAATCTTAATTACAGTAGCGTATTTACAGCAAGCATATTTACAGCACAGTTTAACCCCATGTGAAACCCCTAGGTTGCCAAAGGACATCCTAGCAGGCTCAGAGGTTATACATAAACTTATCTTATGGACGCAGACGCATAGACACACCCCCCAGCGAATTCCTAATCGAAACGAAATATTAGAAATTCAGAGGGCTGTCTAGGCATTGTGATTTCATGTAATCCCTTAAATCAAGTAAGCATATTTACAGTAACAGTATTTACAGTAACGTATTAACATATTTACAGTAACGTATTAACATATTTACAGTAACATATTAACATATATTTATAGTAACGTATTAACATATTTACAGTAACAGTATTTATAGTAACGTATTAACATATTTACAGTAACGTATTTACCTATATTGGGACAGCACAGTTACATATAAACTTATCTTAAAGACAGTACTACGGGCCTTCTCTACGTTCAATACAAATTTGCACACTCCCCCAATAATCAACAGGGAGTGCAAAATTGCACCCACCAAGTGACATGGTGGGAGAGTGTGTAAATTTTCTATTGAAACGCAGAAGGGCTGGCTACTCCCCCACTAAAGAAGAGGATTTTGGCATAATATCGCCTTTCGCCCGACAATGTGCCGGCCACGAGAATCGAACCACGGACCTTGAGTACGAGAATCCAGTGCGTTAGCAATCGGCCACCGGACTTCACTATATATACATAATGAAAATATTATTATATAGTTAGCGCAAGTATATAGAATAAAATCACAATTATTGTAAAATGTAGTGTGGATTTCTTAATAAAATCACAATTTATTGTAAAATATGAATTTATTTTCAGTTTCCAAATACTTGGAGAAACTATATACATAAAACCCGCATTTCTGCCGAGTTAAAAGTCTGTATTCATCAGACTTGCTAAGGATACTAAAATAATCGATAAGTTATATGAATACACATGCCATACTCATTTCTAAAAATAACCTCATGTATACATAGGTATTTGCTGCTGGGCCGTAAAGCGTTTCATAAGAATGTGGAAAACATAAATATTATTGAGATTTTACACAAACATGAATGTTGAGATTTTACGTAAACATAGAGTATTGTGCACGACAATGAAATTATTGAAAATTTGCAGCGTTGTAGGGTCAAAACCCCAGGGGTTTTGACATTGATTTTCATGATTTCTTGATAAATTTGACAATGACTTACTAAAAACTGATAAAAAATAAGAAATTTTGATCAAAAGTCACTTCATATTATCAAAAATAGGAACATTTTGACCCAAGTTTTTTACATTATGAAATAATTGTCGAAAAATCATGAAAATGAATTAGAGAATCGCTGGGGGTTTGACCCTCTCAGCGCTACAAATCTGGCCGATTTTCATTGATATTTTGGTTATTTTTCATGCAAAAAATAAGATTTTCGAACAAAAATCAACCAAAAACAAGATTTTCGAATTAAAATCAATAAAATAATAAAAATGCTAAGCATTCTAAAGATGATTTTTATCATCTTATTTTTATTTGCAATATTGTTGAGATTTACATGCATAACTAAATTCATTGGAATGTTTTTACAGTTGAAGTTTGGACAATCAGAGAATGTGATGTGTTTTGTGTACTATTAAATTTGAAAGATATATCTAATATTTTATGTGGGTTACGTTTTGACTAAAATCGCAGTATTAGTACAAGTACGACAACTGCAAGATTTACTAAGTTATGCTTGACGGAGTTGTCTCGCTTAATCATCTGATACCATAGGAACATACGCGAATTTGACTTTTTCTAGAAATCTTTTGGAAAAAGCAGATCTTGTGATATTATCTGCCACGCATTTTACTGAAGGTGGTACTATGTTAAAATATTTACCAGCAGAATTAATTGACTTAAATATAATTTCTTCGCCATCTGTATTTACAGATTTAACAGCCCTTGCGTATCGTACGCCGCCAGAATTTCCGGACTTGCAATTTTGACTTTGTGTAACAATTCGCAAATTATCAAGCGAGTTATCAAGCTTATCACCACTGATGTGATCGATTACATGTCCATCTTTAATGACCCCATAAAAACATTCGTAGATGAATCTATGTGATAAATAATTTTTATTTCCATTGGTATTAAATGCAAAATATCCAGTATTAATAACACTACCGACTGTTTTTTTCAATCTACAGTGCCTAATTACACCATCACGATATGCTTCATAATTTGTAATGATTGGATGCTTTACAAACTCATTTTGCTCCATTTATATGCTAATATTATTTGTTTAAATCATTATTTTGAAAATCTAGCGAGATAATCTTCTTCGGTTTTTATAGGAGATTCACCTGAAGATGTTTTATTTTTTTTATCGTAATATAGTTTCAGCTCTCTGTATTTTTTGCCACCACATTGCACACACAGTTGAGTTTTTCTTCTGACTCCAACACCACACCTCACACACGGTTTTGGTCCTAAACTGCCTTGTCTAACGCACTGCATGTGAAAACCGCAGAATTCGTTTACGCATGCTTTGTTACAAGGAGAAGTATATCCGATCATAAGCCAATTACATCGATTCTTTGTTTGAATCATATACAAGAGATTAAAATTCAATTTCAATACATATTTGTCTTAATTATAATAATGCAGGAATTATCCACAATTGGACATTCTGGAGCCAGATTTGATCTTGACAGACTGCCGAAATATAAATTTAGTTTTTCGATGCAAGATCTAGCTTTAACGAATAAAGATATAACAAAACGTATCCGTGAAGCCAAAAAGGAATTTCGCGACGATGGTGCGGCTCATGTGTGGTCGACATTCAGAATTGGAAATATTGTAATGTAATGAATGACGATCGAGGAAGAGAGATTATTGACTACCTTGTTCAGAGATATTTTATTTTAATAAAATTTATTGTAAAGACAGACGATGACACTTGGATTATCCGTGACAAACGTGATTCTGTCCACATACAGTCAGGAAATAATATTGTTCTTAGTAAAAATTCCAAACCAGGAATACTTACTGGTATTGACAAACCATATTACGAACGAGCATATCCTGTGACTGCGGTTGTGTAAGCAATATATCCGTTAAATAATAAACCTAACGTTGGGGATCTCAAACCTATGAACCTGTCAAGAATAAATTGTGTAGCTGAACGGATTACAGAACGCTTCACAAACGCGATACGCGGAAACGGTTTAACGGATTTACGACGTAAAAAAATAAATACCTGGGCAGAAACAGTTAAAGATACCGGAGCGTCTATCAGCGACGTTGCTGAGCTGGGAAAGAAATTAAAATTCCCAATAACAGTGAAGACGTTAACCGGGGAGATTTTGTACAAATCGAAATATGAATCAAGAGGAGCTTCGATACATATTATTGATCATAACGCTCATGCATGGACTGTGGCAGCAACAATATTTCCACGAGACAGAACGGTTAAATTTTATAATGGTCATGTATTTGATTTTATCAGAAATATCAGTAAAATTGACCCTGTATCTGTTTGGCTGTTTCAAAGTTCGGAATATGATTATCATAATCAGTTTGTACGGTCTAATGGTGATATTTATTGTACAGAATTTCTCCACGAAGAAATGAAAAATCTTGCATTAAAATATACCTCTGATGATATTAAGGTTGGACAATTACTGAATAACTGTTTTACCGTTCCATCAATTGCTGCTCACGCTGCTCAGGAGAAAAATTCATGGAAACCGACACGATTGGAATTTCTTGAAGATGTCCAACACAGTTGTGTGGAATACGGACATGGTGGATTGTGGAATACTAAATACGATTATAATGACGTTATCTCAGTTGATATGGTAGCATGTTATCCTGGAAGTTTTCTTGGATACGGAGAATGTTCTGAATATTTTAAGAGATTTGGACATCCGACACACGAGATGACCAGAGTTGCGATAAACGGACCCTTACCAGTTTTTGACTTAACCGGATTCGCCTGTATAGAGTCGTTCGAATTTTACGGGGATCTCCATCCGATTGTTTATGCGTGGTTTGGAAGACATTTTTCAGAAAAATGTTGGGTTCCAATAGTACTAATACGGTACATGCTTGATGCTGGAATTTTAATGTCGTTGAACGTGAGTGAAGCAATTATATCATACCTCGTGCAGAAACAAGTTTGGTTGCCAGAACCGGATGTATTTAATATTAATGATGCTAGAAGAGATTTTTCTAATCTTAACGAGGATGATATTGTTAAAATTACTAATAATATACGTGAATGTAGGAGAGAAAGTGATGAGAAATTTGCAAAAGATCTCGGCAGAAAAATAATCGGTAAATTTACACAAGGAGGATCATATGATCATAAACGAGCGTGTACAAGATTAATCATGGACGATGCTGAACTCGATTTTATAATTGCTGATACAACGGAGAAAAACACATTTATAAGTCGAAGTAATGCTTATTTATCAGACGGAACTAAATTAGGTACAATTGTGAGCTACACTGATGGCGAGTCACCGCAGTTTACTCATTTAAGATCTTCGATGCTAGCGTACGTTTCGATAAATCTATTATCGATGATAAACAGATTTCCTCGTTATGCAGTCAGAGTCGCGACAGATTCATTTTATATAAATAAAAAATATGCGGATTCGTTAAAACAATTACATTTTAACAATCATGCATCATGGGGCGAATGGAGAATAAAACGTGAAGATATAATTAGTTATTCTGAATCTGCCGACGTTGAAATTGCGGAGACATATTACAAGAATAATCAAATACCAAGATTGTCATCGGCACCATCTGTATGTGATCCTGTGGCTAGACATAAAACCGTTTATCTTAATGGGTGTGGTGGTTCAGGTAAAACAACACGCGAGATTGAATTATTTAATAATTGTTCTGATATGATTGTTTTGACACGGACACATAAACTCGCCAGGGAAATAAAAGAACGAGGAGTAAAATCATGTACATATCATAGTTTCTTTAGATGGTGCGGAGACGCATGGACTCCATCGCGGATGGGTGAGAAATATATTCCTAAAATTATTATCTGGGACGAGATATGCACGGTGCCGCTAGAGGTATTAAAAATATTTCTTGATTGGCTGTTATTGAAGAATACTGCTGTGATAATGTGTGGCGATCATGGTCAACCGCCACCTTTCATTGGATCGTCTCCATATGAGTGGCTGAAAACATTTGTAGATTATTACGAAGAAATAACTGATGACCATAGAGCTATTGATAAATCACTAAAAGAGTTTAAAAAGTTAATAAGACTACAGCGAGATAAAATACAGTGTGAGATAATGCGTAAAGTAATTCCAGAAACTCCTATGAATGATTTTTGGACTTTATGGAGACCTGCTGATTTGATAGTTGCAAGTAGAAAAATAGTTCGCAATACACTTCAGCAACAATTATTTACGTTACACAAAGAAAAATGTTCAGATCTACCTGTACCTTTGTGTTATCGCCCAGCAGATACTCGACGGCAGAATGTTGATGTTGAGATTCCTGGTGGTGGAATACAAAATCTTGTGTTAAATGATATTGCTTTAGTTGTTGTTGATGTTGTTGAGAGCGCGTTGAGTATGGATAAATCGCCGTGGACGTTAGGATACGCTATAACGATTCACTCGTCACAGGGATTAACTATTACTGATACAAATATTTTGATTGTCGATGATCGTATTGAGTGGTCAAATTTAGTTTATCTTGCAGTGTCTCGAGTCAGAAGAATATCTCAACTGGGCCGGGTTATCATGGATTGCGTAATAACCGAAGAAATCACTAACAACTTTGTCGATATCAATAAAAAATTAGCGAGTTATAAGCAATGTGACAAAAAAAATAATCGCGATTTTAATATTGATGCTGAATTTATTATGACACGAAAACAACAACAGAATAATCATTGTGCAAGTTGTAACTGTAATATGCTGTGGCAGTATTCAAATAATAATCCAAGACAATTAACCGTTGATAGAATTAATAGTAGTCTTGGTCACACACGCGAAAATGTGATGCTGACCTGTCTTGAATGTAATCGACGTCGGGGCGCTGGACGCTGTGCAAGTTTACAAAAGTGAACGCGGTGGTAATTGTGTATCCGTAGGAATTATTTGTAATTGTTCGCGTACAAATCCACGCTGAGGAGCAGTTGAATCTAATCTGTAGATTGCGGGTCTACCTGTGGACCTTACCACGCTAGAAATTTTGTGTGTGGTCACAATCCAGATAGGATCAGTTGCTCTTTTCTACCTCCTTCAAGTTCACCAGGTTCATATAAATATCTTACGGTAACATTACCTAGTACTGGTTGAGAGGAAGATTTACGTTGTATTGGTATATATTTTTTTGTGATCGCATTAGAAGGTTTCATAGAAGTTGCACGAGTTGTTTAACGCAGTTATCACACTTGGTAACCTTGCAACCCATTCACGAGATCTCTCCATGGACTTAAAGTCAGCGGATATTTCCTTTGCATACTGGTATCCAAATAACCGCTCAGCAAGTGTTCGATTAAATCGTTCAACGATTGCCTGATCACGATGAATTTCAGTGTGTCGTCGTCTGATTTTAACATTATGTCGCTTCATCAACGATGATACTGAACCAAGAAATTCTTTGCCAGGATCAACCTGTAGCAGTTGTGGCCATCGCAAGGGTCCTCGTGGATAAATTCGTTCAAACGCAGATGCAACTTCAGTTGCTGTCTTTGTTGGCAGTGGTTCTGCTTCTTTATATCTACTTGCAACGTCAACGACGGTTAACGCGTATTTGTATGTGTATTGACGTCTGCCAATTTTAATGGTATCGTGTGGTAAAAACAAAATATCTGCTTGATAAACTTCATTAGGGGTACTGACATCAAAATGTGCATAATGAATTTTTTTAGGTGGACGTAGATAGATTTGCCATATTGCCTGTCGTGCTAACCACGCTGCAGCAACATCACGTGAGACTTTTGCTGCTTCAGCAAGTTTACTAATCGCTGCTTTACCTCTCCAGTATCCTCTTGGGCTATAATAAACAGATTCCATTATTATGATAATAATCAGTTGATTAATTACCAGCCCCTAACATTATTTTACCTTTCATACCAGCTTTTATCAGAAAAGCAGCTAATGTTTCTCGAAGTGATTTATCTTTTACATTATTTATGGCATGAATTAATTTTATATCGGCGAGATGTCGTTGTTGTAAATCTTTACTTTTATATGCAACATCACGAATGTGACACGCTTGATCAATTGCATTTATTGGATACTCTCCAGGTTTTGGTTGGTCTTGGTTATCGAGTCAGATATCGAGACGAGTTCGAGGACCACAATAATTATATCCAGGAATGTGTTTCTCACCAGGATACTTTGCCCATGGAGCTCCTGGTAATTTACCTAACGAAGCAGCAATATCTCCACCTGTCTTTAATGAAATAAATTTATATTTTTTTGTACCACATTTCACACACTTGCCTGTAAGTGCGCGCCTGTTATTTTTTGTTATTATTGTCGTTAATTCACCGGTATGAGTGGGTGCTCTACATTGAACACAATATAAATCCATATCATTATTATATGGATATAATTGACTTCACAGCGACACGAAAACAAGAGCAAGTCAAGCATCATCCAGCGCTACCAAATTCCATCAGAGCAGTTATACTTGGCCCATCTGGGTCTGGTAAAACGCAATTATTACTTAATCTGATAATGCGATGGCTCAAGTGGGATAAATTATATTTAGTAGCACCATCTGTGGATGATCAACGATGTTACGAAGTACTTAAAGATTTTAATGAAAATGTCCTGATAATGATGCTATTGATTTTATTACCGATATCGATGAAGCTCCATCCATAGATGATCTTGATGGATGTATGAATAATCTCGTAGTGTACGATGATGTAATGCTCGATAAACAATCAAATCCAGCTCGAATATTTTCGCGAGGCCGTCACAAAAATACAGACGTGATTTATTTAACTCAGAAATACACACAAATTCCAAAAGTGATCAGAGATAATTGCAGTATCTTAATTGTGTTCAAAGGAGTAGATAATTATACTTTGCAAAATATTTAGTATACTTGGTGTTCAGGGGACATGGACATGATTAAGTTTAGAAACTTCTTTTCAAAAGCACAAGCTATTCAGTTTGGATTTATAACGATAAATTTACATGACCCAAGATCTAGATATCGTATAGGTCTGGATAAAATCTTTGGTTAATTACAGCAGCAGAGGGAGTGAACGACCAACGTTGAGTGACCAGCACGTAAACGAAACATTCCTAAAAATAAAAACGCGCGTCAGAGAAAAGTAACAAAATAAGCTAACTAGTTAGAGGTTGTGGTTTAACGTTATTGACATTAAGATTTCCTTTTCGTAGGAAGGCTTATTTTTCATAAATAAGGTCTCGAACAAAAATGGTCTGTGCACCCTCTCTGCTGCTGGAACTCAACGCAGAGAAGACAAGTTAAACCTGGACAAAACCATACAAATGTGTCGTGCAAATGAGCAGTCAAATAAACATATAAAAGAACTGAGTGAAGCCAGCTGTAGCAGTCAGACTGTAAATAAATTAACTCAAGGAAATAAAGAACAAACGCGAAGCCAAAGGAAAAGAGATACTAACAGTCAACCTGGGATTGGCAAACTACGAAATAAACTGTCCTCACCAGTTCTGGGTAAAGATAGCGTTTCACTTAAGGAATGCAGTTTCTGCGGACGCAAATACGAGTTTAAGAAGGAAAAGTGTCCGGCATTGGGCAAGACATGCGACGTATGCAAAGGAAGGAATCATTTCAAGGTGAAATGCAAGAAAATCCATTTAGTTAGTGCTTGTACAACGGACGAAGAACAAACAGACGATGATGAAAATTGGCTTAATACCATAGAAACCAGTCAGAAAAGTAGAATTTCTACATTATTGAATGTGAAGTGCGTTTCCACTTAGATTGCGGCTCCGACATAAACACTACCTGCAAGAAGTATGTTCGTAAAGAACAAGTCAGGCCGACAACACTAGCCTTAAAAAATGTGGAATAAGTCACATATGTAACCACTTGGAGAAGCTGATCTTAAAATTATTAATCCGAGCAATGGGGAAGAAACTACTGCTACTCTAGTAGTTGTACCAAATGGTTACATGAATCCCCAAGGATCAGAAACTATTTAGCAAATGAGATTGGTTACGGTTAACAGTGACAGAATTATTGCTATGGTCGACATTTCGAAACTCGGTGATCTAGGGGAAGCAACTCTTACAGTCGACAACGAAATTTCAGCGAAAATCTTGCCGTTTAGAAACTTGCCACTCTCACTTCAAGAAGACGTGAAGAGAGAAATAGACAAATTAGTCGAAAGAGACGTTCTAATACCCGTTACCGAACCGACTTAGTGGGTTAGTCAGATGGCTATTGTACGAAAGCAGAATGGAAATTTGCGTATTTGCATAGATTCACAGCCACTAAATACTGCACTCATGAGGGAACATGCGAAACTTCGACACTTGAGGACGTGTTACCAAAACTTGCTAATGCAAAAGTCTTCAGTAAACATGATGTCCGTGAGGCATACTGGCGTGTGAGACTTGATCAGAAATCAAGTGAGCTAACTAGAATGATTACATCTTTTGGTCGTTACAGATGGGCGAGGTTACCATTTGGACTAAAGGTCTCGAGCGAAATTTTTCAAAGAAAACTCACCGAAGCACTTGGAGATTTGGATGGTGTTTTCATTATATCGGTTGATATAATTGTTGCTGGAAATGGAGGCCTGAACAAGAAGCAAAACTAGACAACGAGAGAAAATTGCAAAACTTGTACAAACGATGCATCGAACAGAATATCATGCTAAATGATAACAAGAAAATAGTAGGATTGACTGAAATCATTTTTCATGGTCACAAAATAACTAGTGAAGGAGTCAAAGCAGACAATACAAAGGTCAAGGCAATACACGAAATGCCCACACCAACGGATATTTTTGACGTGAAGAGGCTATATGGCATGGTGCAGTATATGACGAAATTTCTTCCAGACCTTGCAAATGAACTGGAACTGATTCGTCAACTCACACGTAAAGATTCTGTCTGGAATTGGTCTGAAGAATGCGTGGCTGCATTCCAGAGAATTAAGAAAAGGCTGACCGAAGCACCAGTGCTAGCATATTTTGACGTAAACAAAGATGACGTACTGCAAGTAGATAGTAGCAAGAATGGACTGGGTGCTGCCTGCCTTACTTCATGATGGCAGACCAGTTGAATTTGCGTCAAGGGCACTGAAACCTTCCGAAAAAAAGTGGGCGCAAATTGGAAAGGAAGTTCTTTTGATGCTTTATGGTTTAGAACGTTTTGACCAATACACATATAGAAGAAAAGTCATAATACAAAATGATCACAAACCATTAGCTGCGATACTAAAGAAGCCTTTGAGCAAAGCCCCAAAATGATTACAAGATATCATGATGAAACTGTTTCGATAAGACATCGAATTTATATCTGTCAAAGGAATAAATCTTGTTATCGCTGATGCCTTAAGCCGAGCTTATCTAGAAACTCTCAACATAGAAACTGAACGACCAAGGATCCTGAACGTTATGTTCGACAACTTACCAGATGCGAGACTGCAAGAAGTCAAGAAATCAACTTTGGAAGACGCTGATATGCAGTTACTTATAGAACTCATTATTGAGGGCTGGCCTGAAGCTAGAGACAAAGTGCAATACTCAGCGCTACCATATTTTGATATGCGGGATGTCCTTAGCGTTCAAGATGGAATAATTGTCAAAGGAGAGGTAATTATAATTCCCAAATCATTGAGAAAGGATATGAAGAATCGTCTTCACATCCCTCATTTAGGCTACAAAAGCATGATGAGGCGAGCTAGGGGAAAGAAATTTTGTCCTGGAATGGCAGGAGAAATTAAACAAATGGTTGAATCATGTGAAGCATGTGAGGAATGCAAACATAGAAAACCAAAGAGAGCCGCATTTACAGCACAGTGATGGAGACAGACCTTGGAATAAGGTGGGCATGGATCTGTTTGAAACCAAGGGTAGACAGTATCTTGTAGTGATCGACTATTTTTCAAATTTCATACAAATGGACTACTTAAATATGGCAAGTTGTAGTCAAGTTGTAACCATACTGAAGAAACAATTCTCAAGATTTGGAATTCCCACCACAATTATATCAGATAATGGACCCCAGTTTACAGGAAAGAAGTTCGCACAGTTCATTAGAAAATTGGACATTAACCACAGAACGTCAGCCCCAAATCATCAGCAAGCAAACGGAAAGGCTGAATATGCTGTTAAAGTCATTAAGAACATGTTGAAGAAGACACTCATAGACGGTATAGATCAAATATGAAGCCTTGTTAGAACTTAGAAACACTCCGCGTCAGGATACTGGACTTAGTCCAACTCAAATGTTTTTCGGAAGAAGCACCCCATCAATGATCCCATCGACAAGTGATCTGAATAAGGAACCAAGAATTAACTGCCGATCAGCGCAAAAACTCTCGATAAAGAAGTGGTACGATAAGACAGCTCGAACCTTACCACCACTGAGTATGAGAGAGTCCGTATACTTTGAACACAAAGAAGGAAAAAAAATGGAAACTTGGTAAAAACTAGGAAAGACTGAGTGAACGCTTGTACATTGTGGAAAGTCAGGATGAATGAACGTATAGACGGAATCGTGTGTACATACGACTCACAAAGATAAACGTACGCATCCGGGAGACTTCACCTTTACGTGAACCCAAGAACACCGATGTACCGACAAATAGCCACAAAGATCAAACAACTGCAACACCAAGTGAATCAAATAGCTCAGGAATCTCACCGTCAGAGAATGTTAAAGATGACGTATTGCCAAATTCAGATATAACGACAACGATTGCACCAAGAGTCAGACCCAAGAGAAACATCAGGGAGCCTGCTTATCTGAAAGACTTTGTGTGCTACAAGTGAATTATTAACTCTTTACATATAGACCCTAGTTTGTTAATTTTACATTGTTTTGGTTAGTGAATAAGAACTGATAATCTGATATTAGATTCAGACAGCAAAAATTTAAAGTTTAGCTTTCAATATACACTGTATGTCTAGCATATCCCAAGTATTTATAATAATCATTTAATAAAGTAGAGATAACTAGTTCTTTAATGAAAAGGGGATGTTGAATAAAATTAATGTAGCGTATTTTGAAACAGAGCGTAGTAGATTCATTCAGCTTCTCACTGTAGTCACCTGACTGATGTCTGTTACTAGCCTATGATGGAATGTGTATTATGTACATGATGACCTAATAAAAGTTGTAATGCTCTGAGAACAACGTCTGGTTTTATCTGCCTGTTAAGCAACTGGCTGGTATGTCCCCTACTAGTGGACAATATATCAGCAATTGTAAACATATCAAGATTTTACGTTCAGACCTTCAAGCCATAATCAATAACACAAGGTTACTATCTTTTGTCATAAAATTTTATTCGTGAAATTTAAATTCGCATTATGGTTCTATTGATTCGTCTTACCCACCTTTAAACAGGACTTTAAAGTAGTTCTGTTATGGCAAGACTTGTGCTATATGAAGTGATTATACCTCAACAAATTCTAATTCCGGATTTTATTAGAATTTTGTGTGGATGCATAAATCCAGCACAACATAACGAAAGTCAGCACTTATTGATACAGTATTATAATATAGTCAACCGTGTACATAGTCATCTTTAATATTAATACAAGATTTTATATTGTTTGTAAAAGATTACTGTGGTAATATAGGTATTAATATTCTGTTGCTACAAATGATCTGACAGTTACGGGTCACCTAAGGTCAGCTTCAGGCTCCACACTCAGCTGTAACCCTATATGCCTTATGATAACATTAGCGTGAGAAACTAGTGTGGGTGTGTGTAAAGGCCAAATTTCTGTCGATTTATCGAGAAAACATGAAGTTGGATAGGCGAACGATTAATTAGATTTATGGGGGCTGGCACGAGTTTAAATCGCCGTAATGCACGGATTGGTACAGTCTCTGTCATGAGTTTAGCGATTTTTGATTAAGGCTACGTTTGTTTAAACTGAACAGGATAGGGGTCAACTTCTGATCGGTATGGAAAACTGTCATTTCTGAAAGTTACCAGGAATCAGTTAAGTAAGCAATGTTTGTCAGGCGAACTGCACTGTTTGAGCCTAGTTCAGGCGGGAATTGTATATTTCATCCAGATTGGCCACACTGTGAAGGGGGCGTGGTTTCACATGAAAACTCACAGTTTAAATGTGCTAATAGCAAATTTGAAATCAGTCTACGCTTTTTTCTGCAAGAGAAACAAATGTAAGGAGACTCCGAGGAATTTAAGAAGTAAATTCACTCGTAAAATCATCCAGGGGAAGCGATTGTCTGGAAAAATCGACACACAAAAGTTTGAAAGCACAAGGTATTTGCATCAATTTTTATGTAATTCGTTGATACTACTATGATGATTTGTTTGATTTATTTGCTTGTATTTGCATGGATTTATTTGTTTAAATTCGTAGATCAATTTTCTTGATATGGTATAACTGTGTCGAGTTCGTTTATCTAAGTCCGTACAATGATATGTTTCTTTATATATACATTGACGGCTCGTTTGAAGGTATAGTCTCGATTATTCTAGGAAATTACGTCTCTAGAATTGCATGCCTTATTTTATATAGGAAATTAGGTATCTAGAATTTCATGCCCTATTTTAGTTGAGATGCGAGAACCCTTGTGAATTCTCCGATATGAGTTCACGTATGATAACTACTTGATTGTTGTTATAAATACCGTAGTGTAAGGAATTTCATTCAGTCAGTTGTGTAATGTCCGCCAGTAATTGAAATAACCATTGGGAGTACATTAACCTTAGGGAGCTAGGTTTGTACGGTCCGCATTGTTTAGGCAAGACCAGATGACCGTAGGATCTGTTTGAATTAGGTCAGAATTTATCTGACAGTAACAAGAAAAGATTAGGAGCTCTTCTCAGGAGGGGTATACAGCAGAACACTTAGGGTGTCGTTTGTTTACTTTCACAAGGTGAGATTTGTCCCACCAGGGTCTACGTGACGTATCACGGATTTGAAGCCACCAAGGGCTCTACGTGACGTATCACGAACTTGCAAGCCAAAGTGACCACACAAGTTGGAAGGCTAAAGACAGCAATACACCTGAGAATTCGCAAAAAGGGGAAAGTGAAAGGACCCAGACTTACAGGCACAGGAAGCGAAAGGAACAGTCGGAGAGATTGGACTGATGCAAAGACTATCAGGTTATGAATCTGTACAAAGCAGTGTTCGTTTTCACTCGGTTTGATGATGATTTAAATTCTATCGCTTAACAGATCGGCTGTTGTAAAGGCATATTTGTATTTTGAAACTCGTTTGAAAATTTGAATCAAGGAAGTGTACCTTGCTAATGTAATGTATTATTACAATTGTTTCTGAATTTTATTTTCTATGAATTTTTGATTAAATTTTATGGTATGTGCATGTACGGGGCTCGTGTCTTTTTGTTCTATATACCTGCTGAGATCTTTATTTATTACACCTGTAAATTTCACAATTTCTATTGATACTTACTCGCTCCGGGCAAATTACACCGTAGGCGATCACCTTTAGATAACGATAACCAAACCCATGACACCCACCCCAACAAAGCTGGGAGGGGAGTCGTGACAGTGTGTTTTCTCTGTTTTAATCAGTTGTAATCTAGCCATTAAAGTAGTTAGACCAAACCATTGTTTTGTGTTATTTAGCAAAACATAACATGGTGTCAGAAGTGAAACTTTTGGAATAAGTTGGATTTATACCATTAAGAAGTATATCTCCATAACAATACTGAAATTTGGATACACAAGTTAATGTGTTATTTGTGACATCATGGAAAAACTCAAATCAGCCACCTGAAATAGACTTTAATTCCCACCATCTAGAAGAAACTTGGAGGAGGTGGAAGCAAAGTATGCAGTTTTACTTAGATGTTGCACTTGCAGATAAAGAAGACAAAGAAAAATTCAGTGCTTTCCTATATATTATTGGTTAAGATGGTAGAGACATTTACAACACATTTACATTTGAGGCCAATGAAGCTGAAAAAATTGCTCCACTTATCAAGAAGTTTGAGGACTTTTGCAATCCAAAGCAGAACATTAAAGTAGAAGGCACAGATTCAATACAAGAATCCAACAAAAAATTGAAACCATTGACCAATATGTCACTGAACTTAAATTGATTGCAAAGAACTTCAAATTCGAAAATCTACAGGATGAAATGATTAGAGACAGAATTGTCAATGGGACTAGTTCTGAAAAAGTAAAAGAAAGACTTTTTACGAAAAGATCAACTGTCATTACAAAAAGCACTGGCTATCTGCAGATCAGATAAAGAATCCAAAAAGTAGATTCAAAGTATGCAAAATGAAGCAGCTGCATCTGAAGTTCATGGTGTGAAATGAAGAAAATAGAAAAGAATATGGCACAAACAAAGAAAGCGGAATCAATATAAATGAAATCAGACTCCAGATTATTCAACTGTGGTAAATGTGGCAAATTACATGCAAAAGGTTGGTGTCCAGCATTATGGAAAAACTTGCTACAGGTGTCGAAAACAGCATCATTTTCTGAAATGCTGCAAGACAAAACAGGTTCATGGTGTGCAAGAATACTTGAGTGAAGAGGAAGAAACATCTTTTGTAGGAACAGTGACAAAGGCAAACACTGACATCGGTGACAAAGAATGCTACGTCACTCTTACTCTTCATGGTACTGATGTCAGATTTAAAACTGATACTGGCTTGCAAGTAAACATCATTCCAAACCACATTTTTGAGACAATGAACATTGTCAATGTTGAAGTAAATCCAACCAAGACCTGTCTCACAAGCTACTCTGGTGACAAACTAATTGTCATAGGCAAATGCAAATTAAATTGCATGAATCAAGAACTTGATTTTTATATCTAAAAACAAACCAACCACCTATTCTTGGGTTCAAAGCGTCTCAAGATTTGCATTTTATACAATTTTTTTTGCAATGTTCACAGGAATGAGGACATTCATATCGTGAAAGAATTTCCCAGTGTGTTCAAAGGTCTAGGATGCCTGACACAAAAATATCATATCACAATTGACAAAAATGTGAAACCTGTCATTAATCCACCAAGGAAGGTACCTACAGCTATATGAGAACCACGTAAATCAACTTTGGAAGAGATGGAACGGAAAAATGTAATACAGAAAGTAGATGAAACCAACAGAATGGATTAGTTCGTTAGTAATTGTTGAAAAACTCATATCAAGAAAACTATGAATTTGTCTAGATCCAAGAAATTTGAATCAAGCTATCAAAGAGAGCATTATCAACTTTCTACAATTAAAGATATAACCACAAGGATGGCTGGAGCTAAGTTTTTCTCCAAACTAGATGCCAGTCATGGTTACTGGAAAATACCCCTAGATGAGGAAAGCCAGCTATTTACAACATTTAATACCATGTTTGGTAAATATTGCTACTGGAGAATGCCTTTTGGTATTAAATCTGCTCAAGAAGTGTTCCAGAAATGCATGGCACAGTGTTTTGAGGACCTGTCTGGGGTGGAGACTGATATAGATGACATAATTGTTTCAGGAACTTCAAAGGAAGATCATGATGGAAAACTGAACAATGTTTTAAAGAGATGTCAGGAAATAAATCTGACACTGAATTTGCAAAAATGCCCATTTGGAATAACAGAAGTGTGCTACATTGGACCATACTGACATCATCAGGTATTAAACCTGATCCAGAAAAAGAAAAAGCAATCACAGAAATGCCTGCTCTGACGGACAAAAAAGGAATTGAAAGATTACTTGGTACAGTCAACTACCTAGTGAAATTTATCCCAAATATGTCTACAGTGACAGAACTGAATTTGTTTGGGAAACTGCACAGAAAGATGCATTTGAAGATATCAGACAGATTCTAAGCAAAGAGCCTGTGTTAAAATATTTTGATGTTATATGAAACCTGTCGTTGTTAGTTGTGATGCATCAAAATCAGGACTTGGAGCAGTGTTAATGCAGTCAGGCAAACCCACTGCATTTGCATCAAGGTCTTTGACAGATGCAGAGACAGGGTATGCACAGATAAAAAAAGAACTGCTAGCTGTGTTATTTGGTCTTGAAAGATTTAATCAGTATACTTATGGCTGTCAAGTACAAGTTGAATCAGATCATAAACCTCTGGAATCATTCCTCAAGAAACCTCTATCTGCCGCACAGCCTAGACTTCAGAGAATGCTTTTAAGACTGCAGAAGTACAGTTTTGACTTAACGTATTGTCCAGGAAAAGAGTTAATTGTAGCAGATACATACAGAGCATACAGACAGACAAACACATATGAGATGAACATGGATAGTGAAATTGAGTGCTATGTGCACAAGATCATGTCAAATATACAGATTGCAGATACACAGTTAGAAGCAAAAAAGAATGGAACTAAACGTGATAGTAAAATGACCAAATTATGAGAAATGATTCAAACGGGATGGCCAAATGATAAACATCTCATACCCTTTGAAATCAGAAATTTCTGGAACTGCAAAGATGAACTTTCAGAAATGGATGGATTAGTTCTAAAAGGAGAGAAGATTGTAATATCAGATGCTCTTCAGAAAGAAATGCTAAAAGAATTGCACAAAAGTCATATGGGCATTGAGAAGACAAAGCAAAGAGCAAGAGATATTATGTACTGGCCTGGCATGAATGCACAAATTGCAGATACAGTTTCGAATTGTTCTACTTGCCAGGAATACAGAAAGTCAAATAAAAAAGAACCATTGTTGTCTACACAACTGCTTGCACCATGGGAAATGTCTGGAACAGATTTAATTATGTGGAATAATTACAGCTATGTCTTAATAGTAGACTATTGCTCCAGATATTTTGAAGTTGCCAAGTTTGAAAATACATGAGCAAGCACTGTAATCACACACACAAAGTCAGTTTTTGCAAGACATGGAATACCACAAGAAGTAAGGAATAATAATGGACCACAGTTCTCCTCAAAAGAATATGGTCAGTTTGCAAAAACCTGGGGATTCAGACATACTACGTCAAGTCCCAAGTATCCACAGTCCAATGGTTGAGCACAAAGAACCATTCAAACTGTCAAAGGAATTCTCAATAAGGCAAAGAGAGATGGAAAAGATCCATATTTATCGATACTGGAGTATCAAAATACACCAACTGATGATATAGGATCTCAGGCACAAATACTGACGAGTCGAAGACTTCGATCGACTTTACCGCCTACGAACATACAGCTATATCTGCATGTTATAAAAGAAAGAAACCACAAGTGGAAACTGGGTGAAAAGAAAATCAGCAAAAGAAACTATGATAGAACAGCTAAAGAGCTTCCAAATCTGACTTCTGGAGACAAAGTAAGAATCAGAAGACAAGATCTTTGGGAACCAGCTGTAGTCATCAGAAAAAGTAGCACTCCAAGGTCATATGATGTGAAAATTCAGGATGGTGCTACATACAGGAGAAACCAAAGACATCTGTTAGAAACAAAAGAGACATTATCAGATATATATGATACATACGAAGATACTAACAAGGAGGTCACTGAACTGAATGACAAGATGCCATTAGTCATCAATGAGCCAGACCAGACAGGAGAGATTCGAACAAGGAGTGGACGTCTAATAAAAAAGCCTGCAAGATCCAGAGATTTTGTTATGTGAACTAGATGATTTTTCTGAATTATATTGTGTCTTGTGAATATTAGAAACTGGAAGTGGTTAAGGGCATATTAAAACATCTGTTATATCACATTAATTTATATGCAGTGATAACAACTGGATTGAAGAATAAAAATATTAGGACTATAGATTTTAGTGGCAATGCCAATATATCACCATGTATTTGTTTTCATGAGTATAAGAATGATTGTGAATGTCATAGGGCTAGAACTTAATTTTAACTACAACTAGTAGAACTTTTACAACTCACCAGAAACTATTTGAAATATATATTCATTAGCAAAATAGAACTTTGTCAGGTTTGAATATGTTTACAAATTTATTAAAAAGAAAAGGAGAAAGGAATATGTGAATTTTAAAGAAAAGCACACTGATTTTTAGGGGAAGTTGTGGTAATATAGGTATTAACATTCTGTTGCTACAAATGATCTGACAGTTACAGGTTACCTAAGGTCAGCTCCAGGCTCCACACTCAGTTGTAACCCTATATGCCTTATAATAACATTAGCGTGAGAAACTAGTGTGCATGTGTTTTCTCTGTTTTAGTCAGTTGTGATCTAGCCATTAAAGTAGTTAGACCAAGCCATTGTTTTGTGTTATTTAGCAAAACATAAGAATTACATATAACTTTAAACCATTTCCCAGATAGGACCATAAGTTAGACCAAAGTACACAACGTATTTTTGTCTTTTTTTTGTTTGTTTGTTGGGTTTTTTTTGTCAGGTACATATCCAACAAAGTGTACAATGCAAATACATGTACATTGTCCTTGGTAGAAAAACTGTTTCTGAAACCTGCTTATACAACAGACAGGGAGTTGTTCCTTCCTAATACGTTCATATTATCCTGCTTCTTCTTGTCAAATATTTTCTTGCCCAATGGAATTTTCCCTTTGTTGTGTTAAATTGTAACCCAGAGTAAGGTAGTGTTGCAGTTCTCTCTCTCTCTCATAAGCAGTCTTTTAGGTACAAACCCCATGTTGATATGACCATCCATTCAGCAGGAGGAACAATAATAACAAGATGGATGACCCAGTAGCACTAATTTCATTTAGGAACAACTAGACCATTGGTTGAATGTGTGAGTAATGTTTCATGTTAGAGCAACCCAGTGAAAACTTCGCAAGGAGTATAACAGGAAGTATGAAAAGCAGCAGGCAGGGTGAACAAACCACTTTGTACGAGACCTTATTTTACAAAAATAAAGGTTCCTACAGAGGCTGAAAAATAAGGTCAATAACGCTAAACCGAACCTCCTAACTTTTATTATTACCATATAGTTTGAAAAACGGATAATAAATCGTTTGGGTTAGCTCATTTTTATTATTTTATTTTTGACTTTTTTGTTTTTTATGTTATAATGCGTTTAGTTTACTCGCCGGGTCACTCAATTTTTGTCGTTCACCCTTCCTGCTGCTGTAATTTAAACAATTATTATAAATATTATTAATATGGTTGTCATCGGAGAACCTCATTCAGCTAGATTAGCAAGAGAGCGACTAGAAGCAATCAGAAAATATTTACCTGTTCGTGATGCTGTCAAGCAACAATTACAAGAACGACAAGAATCTCATGTTGAATTTGAAGAGGATACAAAACAATTATTTAAACCTATTACAGAGACAACTAAACCTCTTTTTCCTGTTTTAGAGAAAACTGCTGAAGCAACTGGAAAAATAGCAGAAAGAACAAAACAGACAAAAAGAATTTTACGTGGACTTCCAGTTGAAATTGCTGCTGCTCAGCCACCGAGGGATATACCAGAATTAATTGAAGGTGATTTGAATGCTCTCTTTGATAAACCGGAAAAACATGAAAAATCAAAAAGAAAATATGAAAAAAAGCCAGTAACCAAACTTTCCAGTTATGGTCTTTTTCTTGCTAAAACGGTTCCTATTGAACTTGCAGGTACAGGATACGTTTATCGTACTCATTTTTTATATCCAAATACTCCTGATATTTCAAGAAATAAATGGGTTCCTTTTATATTTCGAACTACAAAAAATATATCCAAAATTACTGATAAATATCAACCTGAGTTTAAAAAATTTGAAGACGATGTTAAAAAATATGAAGATCCGTTCTCGACCAAGGTGCCGTTGATATTATACAGAGAGAAATATTGGAAAGAGAATTAAAAGAAGTAGAACTAGAAAGAGAGGAAGGAGAAAGATTTTATGAAGAACAACAATCATCATCGCCACCACAACAACCACCACTAATACGAGCACCACCACAACAACAACCATCATTATCATTACCACCGCCATTACAACTAACACCAGAGGAAGCAGCAAAAGGACGAAAAGTAAAAGGATCAAAATATTTGTCGCCAGTCTCACAGAAAATTCTTGAAGAACAACAATCACCACCACGTGTACAAGAAACAAAAAAAGAACCATCACCTCCTCCACAAAAAGAGGATTTTATCCCATTTACAACGGTAATAGAAGCTAAGAACCAAATAGATAGAAATATTGATAATGCAAAAATCTATTTACAAAGCATTTTTCCACGTTATAATTTGGTTGAAAAAGAAATTAACAATACTAATGATAATATCAAATTATTAGAAAAATTTTATAATAAATCACCTGAAACTTTATCAGTATGGGGTGAAAAAATACAAGAATATAAAGATGAAATAAGAAAATTGAAAAATGATTTAGAATCTATAAAGAAAAAAGGAAAAGGTTTCTCTACTGGAGGTGATTTTACTCTATGTCCAAATAACGTCCTTGCTGATGTTGAACGTCTGGAGATTCTCATCGGAGGAAAACGAGCTGGTAATAATTCTCCAGAAATAATTAATGAAGCAGCTGATATTTGCAGACGATTATTTACTGGCGGTATCATGGACGTTGATGTTTATCATTCTCTTATTAATGAAATTGCCGATGAC
>JAECUM010011499.1:0-73328 GCA_016617855.1 Megalonaias nervosa | reverse complement strand
ATATATATATATATATATATATGAAAAACGAAGCATCAACCTTTAACTTGTATGACTTACGTAGTATTGTTTCTTTCAAGAGCATACTGGTTCCCCTCTGTATCGATGAAGAATCAATGTCGAGCGTACAATGATCTTCCTTCGACATTACTGGACGTAACAATATATTTCATGAAATACGTCTCATTCCCAAGAATGAAAAAAATTAGACAGCTTCTTTTCTTATCCAAACACTGCTGTTTTCAAAGACATCGGCAACATTGTGACATATTCCGTCTTTTCTCTCCATCGTTCGCGTTGTCTGTTACAAAATCACCTTAACCTCCAGGTAGATATTTATGAGCCTATGTAGGTATTTAATCCCTTCCCTAATCGCGTCCAAGATTGGCTTCGTCTTTGGATCCATATCTAGCCACTAATTATATTGGGAATTCTACTATACAACAACAATTGCAAAATATTGTAATTTACAGCCATGTGATAATGGGGCACACTCTTGGGTCTGTGACATCTTTTCTGTACGATCAATGTCGACTCACTGTTTGAAATCCGAGGTTTGGGAAGTTAACATAGTTTAATAAGGTGTTGTATAACAGCTACATATATTTCAATGTTAGTTGTATCATTATATTCTAAAAGTAGAAATGCATAAGCCACATCTAACATCTAACACATGTTAAACGTTTTCACGTTTTGAATGTCTTGCAATGGTATTATTATAAAATCACTTGAAACAATGATAGAGGATATGATAATGTAGCATGCAAGTGAAAGCTTCCTTGTTTAGGATACACGGTGGCCCAGTTGTTAGCGCGACAGACCTACGACCAAAAGAGTTACTGTTTGAATCTAGCCATCGGACTAGCCTGGGTCAGCTACTGAGGTATGCTTTTGGAAAAGGCACCTTACTCCAATTGTCTCGTCAATAAATAACTTACTTTTGTTTTGTGCCGTAATGTATCGAAACAAACAAACAAACAAGAAAACAAAGCTTCCTTGGTTAAATGGAGTCGTACCTCGCATTACATATACATTTGTGTAACACTGGTCTACAGCCAAATTGCTTCCGAAATAATTGTAGCCAAACTTTACAAATTCTTGGTCACTGAGAACTCAAATGATGCTTACAATTGTTGATTGGCTCAAATTTTAAATATATGATATTGGGTCAGTATATACGACCCTGTACTTGGGAATGGCGGAGGATAAGTGAGTTATAAAGGTAGGGAATCTCAATTGAAACCAGAAATGACTAGACCTATGAATAAATCTATGAATGGATTTGGACATTACTTGTTTTTTATGCAAAACGATGAACGATGCAATCTAAAACTGGTATTGCGTCATGCACCATATGAATTGCACCATGTTATTCCTAGAAGTCATGAATGATGCCATCATAACTAAGCTTACATCACTCTGCTGAACAAATTGCTTTATATCAGCTGCATAAATCATACAATGTTGTGCTCTTGTTTGTCAGTGTTTGATTTTGCAAAGGGAAACATTTCTGTTCAGCCAAAGTGAGCAGAGATGCCTCGTACTCGTGTGAACAAATACAGATAACTTCTGCTATGTTTGTGGTGAAGTGACTTTTGCGTCATACAAGCGCAGAATAGCCACTTTGGTTAAGAAAACCTATTACCTTTAGTTTGGCTGCAAAATTGGATATCAGTACAAGAACACCTCTTATACACATATGCTGCAATACTTGTGCAACAAATCTTTGCCAGTGCTTGAACATGAACAGGAAATCTATACCTTTTGCAGTGCCAATGATTTGGAGAGACCCAACAGATCATATCAGCAATTGTTACTTCTGCATGGTTCCTCCAGTTGAGTGGTGTGTCAAAGAAGAAAAAGTGGACTGTGCATTATCCAAACATTCCATAAGCTATATGCCGAGTACCACACGGAGAAGGACTATATACACAGACGTAAAATGCAAAAAACTTAAATATCATGGAGACAGTAGCCAATCAGTTGATTTTATTGTCATACTGAATTCAGCAAAACAAAGTCCATAATAAATAACACATTGTATCTCTGAAGCAGACGTCTTTTAAAAAAGTGTAGAACAGTGTAATCAGACCAATATCATCGCACGAAATGTACAGCTTCCCTAGATGCAGAAGCTATATTGCATTTCAGTAGTCCACACTTTGACGCGTATTATATGGAAGGTTACTTCAATCATGATCAAGCATTATTATTGGATTATTTGACATACATTAGAACCTGCATTAAACGTGCAATTAATTAGTATATTCAAAACGTTATGTAGTATTGTTTCTTTCGAGAGCATACTGGTTCCCCTCCATATCGACGAAGAATCAATGTCGAGACAGTGCTTGATGTATCAAAATATTTTATGAAATATGTCTCTCATTCTTAAGAATAGAAGGCTGAAACACAGATAGCTTCTGTCTTTCTTATCCACACTCTTCTGGTTTTAAATGCATCGGTGATCTTGCGATATATTCCGTCCTGTCAGTCCATCGTTCCCGCTGTCTGTTAAACAATATCCTTGATCTTCAGGTGGACATTCAAGAGACTAATATGTAGATATTTTGTCCCTCCCGTAACTACGACCAAGACCGGCTTCGTCCATGGATCCATATCTAGCGACTCATTGTAGGGGGAAATAAAATTTCAAATACCTACAACGGGTTTTACATTATAATCATTGGGTTACTAGCACGGGATGGATATGTGTACCTAAAAAGCTGTATTGGGGTCCAGAGGATTCAGTAGAGTGCGCGAACTTTGCAATGACTAGCCATTCCGTTTGCTGCAATCATCATAATATTAATATCTTGCGTAGTTTGACCAGGAATTGTGAGCATTTGTCTATAAAATCGAGGTGTTTTCTAGATACCGCAGCATCAGGAAGACATAAATATGCTGAGAAATTATCCATAGAAAAAATATATTTTGAAATAAAAAGATGAGTTTGATAATAAAACAGTGGAGATAATTTGTACTTTGTGACTTGGGCTACAGGCCATAACTTTAAGAATAGAAGACACAACAACAAATAAATTACAACTAATTTGAACCTGGTAATGAACGATTTCTAAATTAATCATCAGAATATAATTTTCTAAGTAAAGCCTGCAATATTTTAAAGAGGATGTGAAGTGCACGCAATTAAGATTTCTTAACGATAAATGATTCTGAACCAATTCCCGCTTTACTAAAATAATCAATAAGCATGCCAACTGCATATCATAAAAGAGAACGCATTTTTCATGTACCTCTTCCTCTTTTCATGCAAAACAAAATACAAGAATATATTGTGTCATCTAGAAAGATGCTATGAGTGTTTGGCTTCGAGAAGTAAACCTGAGTAAACAGTGATTCCTCCGTTGGGATTTATTCGTTTTATTTGAATTTCCATGTGAGGATTATATTATAGTTGTTTACACAAGTGCAGCGGTATAATATTGTTGTATTTCTTATTTTTGTATAGAGGGAAACGATAAACGATTTTTGCGTTTGAAAGACGTACCGATTTAACATTTACTTTGACATTTAGGGCAGATTTTCTTTGCCTTTGTTTGCTTAGAGTAGAAAACGGTTTTGATTACGTCACTTTTAAAACCAATAGAAAACAATTAGTTGATAGCGTTGAAGTATTTCGCTGCAAAGATTGTCATCCATTAACCATTAAGAAAGTTAGTTTGAACGGCATGGCTGCTTTTAAATATTATTTGTGCATTTTGTTGGATAAAACCAAATGTGTTACCTGATACTATTAAGTTATACCTACGGCAAATTTATTTGTAAGTCATACTACACTATGATGAGCACCAACTCGTCCAACATCAACTTCTTTCCCCGAAATTCATTTCTAAAGCTTCATCGACTGATTCTTAAAAGTTAGGTTTTAGGAAAGTAAGGTACTGAATCGTTATTTACAGAATAATCAATTAATAATATCACCTCAAAAGAATCATAAACCTAAAAGCAATAACGCTATTTGCTTACGTAACAGTCGTTTAATAATTCAAAGAACACGTCTTTTTTGGTAATAAAACACTATATAAACTCTACTTAAAAATAACATTACAACGTTTTGCCTCAAACGTTTGTTGGATTGACAGCTTTATGAATTTATAAAAAGCCCTGCAAAAGCTTTAATATTAAGTGGCTTTTCTTTAAAAAAACAAAATCAAGATTCATTATTTCAGAAAGAAAGCAACTTAAAAACTCATCCACATGGCATATGTTCTGAACAACGTGCTTGGAAATGGATTTTGCGAGGTTCATTATGCCCGTTAAGGTAATTGTATAGCGCTGTAAAAGGCTATCAAAATTGCATGTATCGTGCACTGCGCCCTAACTTCCGAGTGAATTTAAACACCGATAAATTTTGTTGTGTAGTTTTTACGTCTCTTAATCCTTTCATCCATTTTGATCCTTCTTTTGAATGAATGAAAGTAGTGGACCATTAATAAAAACCATGCAATTTTGTGTGTTTAGGACACATATGAGAGACAATTTATTTACAATGTCCAATTCTTTGCATTCAAAACTTATAAAGATAGTAGTATCTTACACGATGAGTACATCATTAAGTTTATTTACTTTACAAACAATATGTCAAGGAAACTTAGCTATATATACAATCAACTTTGACGATTACGACAGTGTGATTGCCGTCGACATGTCATTCCTATACTTAGCACACAAAACTTGAAAAACAAATTCTGGTCATGGCATTCAAATCTAATTAAAAAGTGTATATATTAGAGCAAATACACTTTTAAAATTTCATCTTTTGACGATAAGTTGATTTTTTAATTGGGTAAACATGGTTTGTAAACAATTGAAACATATTTTAAATATGCGAACAAAATTAAAAGATCACTTGCTTGAAGATCTGATCGTTATAAAGCATACAGAGAGAGAGAGAGAGAGAGAGAGAGAGAGAGAGCTGTTAATCTAATTATAGAAACTATTTCGTATCTATTATAATCGTAATGTTTGGCCTTGGGCCTTAATGGCCACTTAATTGTGTGTAGTCGTAATTAACTGATTTTGTGAAAGAATAAATTCAAAATACGATGATATTTATGGTAAATGTATAAGCCTTGGAAGTCGTGCTATACCTAAAAGCCTCTTTATTTGACTAGAAATATCCAACACGCCTTTATTAATGTCGAATTCCTTTGTAAATGTCGAAAAGGTCATATTCTTTTTATCCTATTCGCTGTTGTAACGCATGATCCGTTTTACACTACTGACATTTAAGAAAGAGGCATCTGTTACAGAATGACGTCATTAAATGGAGAGACTTGTGAAAAAATAAAAGATTTGCAAGAAAATGGCCTTTGATCGTTGAAATCGGATACCGTTTCATATTCACTGAGTCTACCGATTTCCCTAATTTTGTTAGTGTAATTGGGTTGAATGGTACGCCCTGTTTCCAATTAGTTTCACCACTGTTCTGCACAGATCCAGCCTTAGATGTGAATCAAGTTACTGGAAGTAGTGTAAGACTGTGACCATCTAAAAGTGTCTCGACAGAGTTGGTTCTTATCCTACTCCTATAATATTGCAAATAGGCCATGTGCTCCTTTAGATATCTTCATGGAATATAGTCTTATAATTTACCAGCAGCCGATTATTGTTGTTCATAGATACTCATGGATGAAACATAATCCAAGAAGTCTAGCAAGACTTGATTTTAGCTAGACGTGAGTTTCATTTAGTATCAGATGTTTGTTTGCAGTAGTTAAAGGAGTTAATATTGTACTGACTATTCTGTGGTACAAAAGAGTCTTTCCCAAGGAAACAAGAGATCAGCTATTGGGAAATGTTATGCTTTCCAGCTCAATGGTCCAGAATACATAGCTAAAGTATTACGAGTCTATGCTCTTAAAATAAGTACATAGAAGAGTGAAAGACAACAAACTTTGCAAATTTTAACAAATAATTTATTTCCCTGAATACAAAGTGAATATGACAAAACAGAACATACAGCATTGCGAATTAAATCCCAAAATATTCCAACAATTACAGTCAAAGTCCTAAGAATTTAAAACTCCTGAATAAAACTCAATACAAGTCCAGAATAAATCCGAAAACTGAGCGCAATGACGTGTCTGTGATAGCTTATAGAGTGTTGATGTGTCGGCAGTCTTTTGCTGAATCACAGTAATATACTACCATGTTTTAATTCAGTGAAAGTTCAAGTGAATGTCTTTATCTAAGAATTTTATAAAGGCACTTTTGTATTTCCAAAGAAAATAATCACCTGAATTCAATAATTTGAAGAAAAAGATCCCAACCAGAAATAAAAAAAATACTGGAAACAATGTATAATCTGATTCTGCTAAACGTAAAGCACGAATGAAACAAGTCCTCACAGTTGCAAGGTCATATAGTTCTCTACTTGACCTCAGGTCACAATTAGCATTTTCTAAAAAATCCATTACCTAATGGTAAATAACCTACTAGAATGATAGTATTTGTTAAGAAATAATATAACAATTATGTATAATTCACTTAGGAATTCTCAAAACTTTGACCCAAATAACATCTTTTACTTCTTCTTTTAATAATAATACTGATTTTAAACCCATACAAATAGAGAATAAATTAGCTATATATTAGATGTTTAAATGAATAAAATTAAAAAAGGTCAATTTGGGTCAAGCAGAAATAAACTCAGTTTTGGACAAGGTCAAGTCCAACATACAATGTTACATTACAATAACATATAATGACATAAAAAGAAACTAAAAAGACCTAATTAACACACAATTCAATTAAATATACTTAACAAAAATTAATTATACCATTCAAGATGTATCATATTTTGGTGTGGAAGAATCATATAATTTTGTAAAATTCTATCGTCCAATTTAAGCACCACAAATAATGATCAAACTTTCTTTTATACTATTGAAAGAAATTAGAGCAATTGCAAATTTAATTTTCTTCTTTCTTGAACAATTATTAAGATTGGCAGTAAAACGGGCATCTTCAAGACATAAAGCTTTTAAAAGAAAAAAACAAATAATGCACCAATTTATCAAAATTAGATTGAAAACATTGAGAACATGAGATTATTTAGAAACACAAGAGCGAAGGTTAGGGCTGTATCAAAATGGATTGAGCAGAGAAAGTAACCAAATATGTTTATATAATATAGAGAACATAACTGTCTTGGTAAAATGATGTTGATCTAATAATGGATAGGTGACACAAACGCCATGGTTTAGAAGAGGCTGAACTTACTATTGTAAATTACACCAACTTGTTGACTCTGTCAATCTCGAGACTCTTATAAACTATTCTGGAATTAAACATTATCCTGAAGGGTTTAAGAACCACCCTATATGCTATATAGAAGCCGCCGATGGTCTACGAATAATGCAGAACGATAAGTATACATGATTATTGGTTTCACAGAATTTTGTTCATTTCGTTTGAAAGATAGTGGTAATAGTTTGGCGAAAGTAATCACTCTGAATATGATCATGTGAAATTATTTTCAACCTCGAAAGAATGTATCCTACTATGGATGCAAAACGGTGAAAAGACTAAATTATATATCTCAGACTGGAGACATATTTCACTTCTATGCATGTCCATTCTTATTCAAAGTGTTAATGCTTCTGTAGCAAATTGAATATAAATGCAGTCCCTACAATTGGTGAGGATATTAGGAATCTGTACCGTTGATGTTGTACACCAGAAAAATTTGCATTCCATGTATGTCACATTTAACAAACAATTATATTATGCTTGTTTGTTGATAAACGTGAAACATCGTTTTACAAATTTGATGAAACAATTATATATTGAATTAAACTCTTTCATTGTAACATCAAGTCGCGTGTAGTGATAAATGGACATATATCTCATTGTGTTTGGTTTAGCAATTGAAAAATAGGCAGACAAAGAAAGCCTTTCTCCATAAAGATATTTATTTTTTGTGCAAAAGTATTGGCTACTATGATAAGAAAAGTAAGATAAATAAAGGGACACATATTAGTGTTACAACTCCTAGGTAACTCTCAATAGGCTTTACTTATTCTTGATTTGTAAGAACTTCTTGGAAATCTGCTTTTGATCTTTTCCATAAATATCCTCACTTGTCGGGCGTTAATATTAATATGGAAGAAACAAAATAGCTATCTTCATCTGGAATCAAAACTGGGAGCACTTTTTGCAGTATTGTATGGAATAAGCACTTAGATGGGATTGCAATGAATTTGTCTTTCGTTATTCTATTCTCAACTAATTTGAGAATATTACAATTCGTATATATCCCAACCAAATTATAGAGAATATGAGAATATTGCAATTCGTATATATCCCAACCAGATTATAGAGAATATGAGAATATTACAATTCGTATATATCCCAACCAAATTATAGAAGTTCAAAGTTTATTTGAGGATGAGCAAACGGTTGGAAATATAACAGCGATAAAACCGTACTTCGATGCAATTGAAAATTTACACAGAGCCTTGACAGCAATCATTACATTTAGAATATACAAAGTTTCCTAAATGATCTTCTATTTCATGTGTATTCAATATATAAACAGTTTCTAAACTGTTCTGGGATTGAAGCATATCACATACCGTTTCTATGACAACCGAGCAATTGTATGTGCAGTAGCATAGTAGTTTTCTCAGATGTTTTCAAAATTAATGATCGCAAACAAAGACTAAACTCAGACTGTAATTAACTGACATATTTTATTTTTTAATAAATGTATTTATTAATGATGTTTTGAAAGACAGATCTATTTTGTCGTATTGTAAAAAGCTATTCAAATTCGGTTTCAATGCAGAAGAATGCAGTTCTTACAGAAATTGTGAATAACAATTGATACAAAATTTCTAGCATACAAATAATCAATTGAATAAACGCTTGTAAAATTTGTTGGTGTATGAAGAAAAACATTATACAGAGCTTATATTCTTTACCTCACACGTTTTTTTAACGCGGTGTATTTTTCATACAATTTACTGTTATCTTGACAAGGTCAAAACAAACATGGATCATAGTGGAATCTTCATTAATGAGACTATCCTGTACTCCATTATACAAATACAAATACCCACACAAGTTTCTCTTATTTATTTCCACTTCATTACTGTAGCCGTTTGATTCGTTGTTGTTTTTGTAGTTATCAATTAGAGTTAATACATTTCCTAAATGGGTTTTGTGTAAGTAATTTGAATTAAGGATATAATAGATATGCTTATGAAGATGCACATGACTTGTTAATAAAAGCCGTAGGCTTATGTATGTATCAAAATGCTACGGCCCAAAAAGTAGCAAACTGTACAGTTCTGTACGTAACAAATATTGCAGCCGAACATGTAGCAAACAACACTATATTAGCAAGGTTTTGTATGTACTAGATCATTAAGATGCACCAAATATTGCAACGTTTAAATTGTTTGTTGATCACGCACTTGTTATGAATATATTTACATGCTGATTTGAAGTCACCCAGCGTTGGTGCTTTTATATATGATAACATGGTGAGTCCTCTTGGATGATTATAAACGCAAATCAAATAAGCTTCTTATTTCAGTAACAATAAATAATTAAAAAGTGGTTTTGTCTTGATAGGAAACGTCAAAAGTATATACCTCCCAAATCGTTGCTTTCGAGTAACCTAAATATTATACATATTTTCCAAATCATTATTGCTGTCATTGTCGGCTATTGAGTGGCCCTAATATTATATATATTTCCTCAATTATTATTGATAGGAGTGTTGGTCATGTTATAATATTAAATATTTTCCCCAAAATCCATCCGTTTTCTTTCTTAAAAGAGAAGATGCCGAAGATTCCACAATTTAAGGAAAAGAATAAACAAATTAATTTTCCTATCCCGTACAACCATCTTTTAGTTTTGGACAAACAATCAACCGTAAAAAAGAACTTTGTAACATTAAACGATATCAGATAAACGTTGAATCTCTGCTTAAAACATTTGCTTATATTCCGATAGTGGTTTCCAATAGTTAGTACTGGCTGATATGAAAGTCCAGTTACGATGTGGTTACGTAGAAAAGCTCTTGCCACTATCTCAGAAGTCATAATATGCTGATTCTATTATTTTCATTTGTAATCAACATAACATCCTAATGATCTCTAGCATATTAATCTACTTTAATAATTTATTCTACATATGATTACACCTTTGTGATCCGCGGTGACTCATTTGTTAGCGTGCCGGACTCACGACCGAAAGATCAGCCTTGGTCAGCTAGCCTGTTGTTCCTTTGGGCAAGGTTCATTACTCCAATTGCTTTGGCACTAAATGACCTAAACAAACAAACAAACAACGCCTCCTTGTTAAAGTGGAGCCAGCCTCGCTCTACATACATTTGTGTAATCAGACCAATATCATCGCACACGATGCACAGCACGCGTAGATTCAGACTGTAATACATTTCAGACAAAATAATGTTTGTCAGTTCAAGTAAATTAAGATAGTTGTTTATCACGTGACTGCAAATGTAGGAATGGTCAAGCCAATAGCAGTTAAACGCATGCATGGGATGTTAGCAACAGTTAATAGAAGACAGGACAAAGCTACCAGTAGAGGACCCCCGAAGTTTTCATCTGTTTCAAAAGTAAATAAGGGCGATGCCATAAGGCAGACGTTTTTGCTATATTAAATTGTCTTAAAGTCTATTAAGTTGTGTAATATGTTGAACGTTAAGATAATGTGTCATATGTTGAAATATTAAGATAATGTGTCATATGTTGAACGTTAAGATAATGTGTAATATGTTGAACGTTAAGATAATGTGTCATATGTTGAAATATTAAGATAATGTGTCATATGTTGAACGTTAAGATAATGTGTAATATGTTGAACGTTAAGATAATGTGTCATATGTTGAACGTTAAGATAATGTGTAATATGTTGAACGTTAAGATAATGTGTCATATGTTGAACGTTGAGATAATGTGTCATATGTTGAAATATTAAGATAATGTGTCATATGTTGAAATATTAAGATAATGTGTCATATGTTGAAATATTAAGATAATGTGTCATATGTTGAACGTTAAGATAATGTGTCATATGTTGAACGTTAAGATAATGTGTCATATGTTGAACGTTAAGATAATGTGTCATATGTTGAACGTTAAGATAATGTGTCATATGTTGAAATATTAAGATATTGTAACAAAAGCTACGGTATGTGCTGTTTAGTTTAATATCTCCGTTGAAAGCTCTGTTAGATTTTAGTTATTATTTATTTTATTTTGGAGGTTCATTATGGTAAAGATATTAGATCCAACCAATTATCAGTATACATCATAATGTACATTATTCAATAAAATCTGTGGTTGCATAAATCAGTTTCGTGAATTTGACCCACTCCAGTTTCCAGAGGTATGGAAGTTTTGGGATATCCTCGTTTATATGTGTTTAGTGATCTGAGATAGCAATAATAATGTGGTTTTACGCTGTTGGGTCACGTGCATAAAATGCAGATCTATTTTTACACAAGCCTACCAAATAACCATACGAATGAGAAGCAAGAAAACACACGCAATTGTGAAATTATTTTCATGAACGTGTGGTCGTAAGATGACTATTGGAAAAGTATTCGTGCACTAGCGCGTTTACAAATCTCCCAGTTGATAAAAGCACCTGTAATGGCGTCACTCTAAGAAGGTGGGGCACCTACCACAAGCCAGCCCTACTCAGGTGTTCGACATTGCCTGTTTCACTCGGTAGAGAGTTAATGACAGATTCTTTGTGTGTGACAATATATACTAAGGTTACGGTACAGCTCTAGCCAGTAATAAGTGTTGCAGTCCATTTATTTTGGGCACAGAAGAGCGACTTCGTTCTAATGAAAATGTCATAATTGAAAGGTTTCCTTGTAAATAATTAGTCAAATGTTTTGTTTTCTCATTTCTATTATTTTCGTCCAGCTCATGAGAGTTGGGACCGATATACAGCGGTCACCATTCACTCGGCGGCATGACACGTTTTATTATGGTTTTGATTACAGTGTTAATTTACAAATATTTCTTAAAACCATGATATATTCTCATCGTTTTGCAACACTCTCTCGCTCGCTCCCTTTACCACAGTCACAGCATTATACACAATGCTATTAGGTACTAGCTACGGTTTTCAACGTGCATATATTTTTACTATGAAGTTAAAATATAAATTGTATTAAATAATTCCATGCCCCATTAAGGTCAAGATCAATGTCGTAGAACATTTACATTATGTTGTTGCATAACGTATTTTCATCGCTTATGTTTCTTAAACTTCTTGGTTGAGTTTTGCCATAATTTGGATGAAATATTATGAAGGTATGATAATACATTCTTCGATCTGAGCACTAAACCGTTTGCCATGGAGGTCAAGGTCGTACATTTTTCTTCACTGCTTTGATCCTGGGCTCGACATGCAAATCATGATTTTTCGAATTAAAATGAGAAAAAGTTCGTTTAAGAAATGCAACTATGGGTATACAAATTACTTGTAAATATTTTATTGCGCATATTTATCCAAAAACGTGGACACAGATGAAAAATCTCTTAAATCTCTTAACCTGAAGATCTTAATTTTTATAGCTTTCCACAACGCATGTATCCATCACTCTTCACGGCTGAGGGGATGGCGTGGTGTGGTTTGGGTGAGGAACGCCACTTCATCCTGGTTGATTCTGAGGCTATGGATTTAAACAGGGAATGCAATTGCAACCACGCCAGTCCTGAAATGAATTAGTTGGTCCCTAATGGGAACAAACGCTTACTGACGTTTTGCAGGTGTAAACATGGATAGCATAAGTCGCGATGTGATTTTTGTTCTAAGCTAAATGGCACATTTGCCACTACAATGAAGTGCGTGAGTAAATATATTACAGACACTAATGGATCACGATCTCTTTATTAAATCGAACACAATGATGCATTGATGAGGTGCGAGCAGTGTCATGTTCAATTACCACCTTTCTAGAGTATAGGAATACAATTATCTGTTTGGCATTCAGGCTGTCTCGAAGAGAATTGGATGGGAAGAAAGTCGATTTAGAAAAGGACCTCATTTCTTTTTTCTTCATGCATTTGACAGACTTATTAATATCTTATAAGTCGAATATCCCAAAGGATTAGTGTTTGTCGTTTTATTGGAAACGATTTATTTAGAAACAATGTAAACACAAAATACAAAGAGATCTGCTCTTCAGAGAAAAACCATGGAGCAAGCACATATTGCTCCACCCTTTGTATCTGTATGCAGGATTTTGGAGGCAATTTTATTTACATCACCTTCAGTAATAGAACATATAGAACAAGTTGTACTTTTTAAGAAATCCATAACTCTAGCATCATTATATCCCTTCCACTGCATGCAGGTTCAACGATCAGACTCAGTCAATATCTGTCTGAAAATGCCATTCCTCGTTAATATTTCTGAACTTTGCGCAATCTTAATGTTTTGGAGAGAAAAAAAAATCTTTTATTGTTTACTACTTATAAATCGTTTTCATTATTTGATAAGATGCAGTAAGTTTTATTCTGCGGCTACTATTTAAAAACTTTGTGAAATCTTTCCGAAAGTTCATAATATAATTGCTAGGTAATCGAGATTCTTATCATAGATCTTTTATCTAATGCAACCTTTTGTAGTTTGTATTAAAACCTATCACACATTTAACCCTTCCACAGTCACTTTATCATGTAGTAAACAATATATTTCGTTCAATCATTCAATAAAACGAACACTTTCCAATGTATGGACTGAAAAGTATTTTCTACCTCGAATCATTCTTGATGAAAATTTTGCTGATGGATAATTTAGCTTAGAAAATTGATTGGGTTTTAAACAATATATAGTCCAATATCAATGCACTTTAGACCAACTGACTAAAGGTGTCTGCCTAGCTGTCTGTTATCCAGTCCGTCCGTCTGCCGTTCAATTTGTCCCGCACCTTCCAGTTACATCACGTGAACACTGTTTACATTTGTCGCTATTACCAAGCACAAATTAAACATAGGTGATTTTGGATGTGTTGGTATATCTGATTGTCATATGCCCATGTCGTACACATATGATTCCGATCTCATCAGTAGATTGTTGTCTTTATACTGTCTGGATCATTTATGAATTTTCAGTAAATAGTCAACAATAATAAAAAGAAAACAACTGGACAATAATATTCATTTTTCTTAGAACAAAATGTCATGGTAATATGAGAGTATGGAGAGAAAACTAGTGATCTAGAAAAAAACCCATTGAAATGGAACCCGCACCTAGCAACCAACAAAAACCTCAGTCGTTATGATGGTATGTGTACACTTTCCACGTGACGTTTCTATAGCGATAGAGGACACTAATGATGCAAAGCAGAGAGCGCCGTAATGCATATTACATGTAATCTATCCATGCCTCGCGCAGCTTTGCTTTGCTTTTCTAACCAATAACAAGGTTCAAAAACAGATCATTTTTGACTGAGTAGTCCACTCTTCTCTCTCTGGACCTATAAAAAAAAATGTAGAGCTGGCAGACATTCAACCAATAAAAAGAGAGACTAGAAGAACAAGCACAATATTGTAAGTAGCAACGATAAGTATCATGTTAATTTGGGTCAGCTGTAGATAACTTTATCTCTTACAATTACGTCACGTTTGTTCGACATTTCGATTGGCCTATTCCCTACTAGTTTTACGCTTTCAGTAGTGATCAGATGACAGCAAGGTCGCTCTCCGAGTAGCAATCCATGCAACAGTTAGAGTGCTTTACCTTAGTTAGACCAATTTTCGTCTTCAAACAATCGGCAGGGGTGTCAAATGGTACCTCCCTCGGGCAGTACACATATCCCGCATTCAGTCTTAACTATGTTGGAAATGTAAGTATGAGAGTTAGTATTTGGTATACGTAAAATATATACATTATATATACACTGTATCTTTCATATACCACATGTTATAAAAAAGTTTTCATTAATTGAAAACTTGGCAAGCCTCGTTTCCTGTGAATGAAACATTTATATCTCGTGGTATATGAAACATGTAGTGTACATACCATATACGTTCATTTACAAGAGGTTGTATACACTATTTTAGGAAATATATCCATTGCATTAGGGTCATATTGAAGTCGAATCGGTTTTTGTCTCAAATTCTACTTTGTAACCGAACCTTGATTGTTAACACATTTTTTTCATGACTCGGAGTTTCCTTATAATCGGACATTCTGATTATAGTAATATCTTCTCTGTCATTTATCTAATGATTTTGGCAAATTATATAATCTAGTAAAGAAAATTACACTTTCATGAGCGTCCGAATAAACATTTATTGAGGTATATGTCTTAATCAACAAGCCGCTTGGACACTTTTTTCATTCTTGCTAAATATAATATACAGCCGTAACATTAATTTTAGTAGGAATTATCCATGTCTTTATTCCTTATGGAACTGTCTGTCCCCTTGTAGATTACTACAAGGCTCACAGGAAACTTGTCTTTGAAAATATTACAAGGGTGATGCGGAACATAGTTCCAAAGGTATTTTCATGTCCATTGTTCTTCTTGTAAAGTAAATAGCCTACACTGCTTTTGCTAGTTTCTATCTCCCGATTCACCCCTTGCTGCTAATGATATAAAATGAAATTGAAAAATGAGAATGCGATATAATTTTGATTTTAGTTTTACGTCACTTCTCTATCCTTAATATTCAGTAAGATTATAAAGTCCTAAGTCATTGTAAACAGGGTTAGTCAAATCGTGTTTTTAATATTATCAAATGGGTTAATCAGCATTTTAGTCTTTTAAATGTTATCATGTAAATAAAGCTAGATCTGACCACAATTTCAACGATCCAAATGTCTGCATACATGCATATTATCGTTCCATACGGAGACCGTTATTTGTGTTTTAGACTTGTGAAATATTTCTATTTCCACTCTGAAAACAATTACATCAGTCACATTACACTGTCGAAACTTACGGAGTGTTGTACATTTCACTTCATGTTTCCTCATCTCTGTGAAAAAGAGATTATGAACCTGTCTAGGAAAAATGGTGTATTTTGTTTAACGTACCAAAATAGCGTTTTACAGCCTGGTAGTGTTGCTCAGCACTTAAGATAGAGAAGTTGTTACGGAGAACAACATCCTCACAACATATAAATAGCTGATACGCCAGTGTTCTAGAAATTTCTTTTTCTAAATACCTACAATTGCACTGTCTATTCTTCAAATTTACAAGTATTTTCATGCCCTCATATATTCTCTATTTCTATTTAGCAGTGCACTTAAAATGCATTTATATTCAATATCTGATGTAGTCAAAAACATTAAAATGAATCAAATGTATTTTCTTTGATTTATCATTCGACTGAAGAAATAAAACATCAAGCTGGTAAAAAGTTGACACAATCCCCCCCCCCCCCATTTGCTTTTTGTTCAACGTTTACTACAATAGCAATATTTTCCAACCGCAGTTGCCTTTCCTGACAAGAAAAGTGACTCTTAGTATGACATGATTATGATGTATTTTTTTTTGAGGAGAAATCTATTTTGTTGTTTTCCAGTGCATAAAGAAAATCTGGTCAACCCCTTACCGATTACTCAGTATTTGATTTCGTTTAAAGTATGTTCGAGTATCACGATAAACAAGTATCGACTTGTGCCAAAAATCCAAGATAATGCAATAAAATGAACAATAATCTTTTATTTATGCAAACAAGAGGAATTATATGGTAGAAATATTAATTAAGCAAGAAATCAATCATACTTGAATTAATCAGCTGCCAAAATTCCTGCCGACCGTAATCAGGAAGTATTATTTTGCTACGCTATAGTGAATAACAGCATCAAATATTCATTAATGGAAGTACTCAGAATCGTTATTGTATTAGTTCCATTACGTAGCTGACAAATACTCCTAAGAATTTCCGTTCGCCGTTGAAATTATTTTATTCAAATTACATTACCAAACCCATATGTAGTGCAAAAAGAGTGATGGCCAAGCAAATAAGCTCACACAATCCTTTTGATCTACTTAGACTTTATGATCCACTTTGATTTGAATTAGCTGTACTTATTTTTCTCTTAATCCCGATAGCAAAATTACGAAATCTATATGTTATGAAAAAGGATTAAATTGCATATTTGGCTTGAATAGTTGCTCGAATTTGTACTCAGCAGTTCCCTCAAAATGCAGACAAAAAATATGCTGACGTTTTGCAAAAGCTAATGTATGGATATAATACCATTAATCACATGTTAAGGAGTTGGAGATCCTATCGAAGCAAACAAGAAATAAATTTTAAAAAATATGGATAAATATATTCTGTTATTTCACGGCTGCTATATTTCTAACTCCTAAATTCAAAATTGCCGTAACAGTCAAAATTTCAAAGTACAAAACAATATTTGCAAAGGGTTACAATTCTGCTTTAAGCGACAAAATAATCAAAGTCAGACTATATACATATACCAATATACAAAGTCCGATACTGCTTCCGGCTTTGTCAAGTAAATGTATCTATATAGTTTCCTCGAATAAAGTCAATTAAGCCAAGAAAAAAAACTCTTATAGCTATGGTTGTTGATTGCTGGAGCCTACGCATATCAAAATATAGTTGCGAAGGTCTTGCTTTTTCCAGTATTAATGGTCATTACAAGCAATTACTGAGTCATATAATTACCCTATTAAATATCTTCAGAGATGGAAACTGTAGTTCGGAGGAAACAAGTTCACAACAAACTAAAAGCTTTTGAGCAGAGCTCAAACGAAAGAGCTAGACAAATCTAAAATCTGCAAAAACTGATTCATCATAAGAAAGATAATAGATATATTTGAATTCTTCAGACAGCAACTGAATAAATCATCTGCTGATTCGAGCTTTGCAAAAGTGGACAATACAATGCCTATTCTCCTCCAAAGTGGTTCATCGTGAAAGGCTGCATCGTAACTAATTCTAGGTAAATAACACAACCGATCGAGAAGATGGTAAACACCAAAGTAGATACATTCGGAGAATGAATCATCATCATCATCATCATCATCAATCCCTTAACACAAGTAGTCGTTGGGACACCACAGTTGACTTTACAACCAATTCTCTCCCATCTTTCCCTGTTCGCTACTGCCCTTTGTGAATCTCCAAATCCAATGCCTGAATGAAATGAATAAAATTAAACAACCTCTGGAATGTTTCGGTATCGCAGTACCAATGATACCCTAAAGGAATCATCAATAGATTATAAAAAGATGAATCAATTTAACACATGTTACTGATCTGGACAGCAAGATAACAGTTAGGTCTAAAACTACATACTGTCCAAATGAATGATTTAGCAAAGTCAAACAGATGGATAGCGCCAAAGAGCAAAATGAGTGCGAACGAAAGAACATAAATGCCGATTTGCATATTACAAATTTGAAAGATAATATCAAAATGATAAAGGATGCTGCCTTCACCGATTCTTACACCAAATTACGCGTTAAGGTTGAACAATCGAATACACAGATGCGAAACTTATGCTGACAAAGAACCTCTCTAGAAATATGTGTAGTGCAACGTATTATTAACGCAATAGGCAAAATTGACTGGCACGGAGCAATCATCAACAATTGTTTATATATATATATATATATATATATATATATATATATATATATATATATATATATATATATATCGTTTTCATGTACTTCTTTTCCTTCGATTGACCATATGTTTGTTCATTGACTTTACTAGGTCTTTTGTTGCTATATATCGGAAAAAGGTGGTTTGCTCTATTCAGGATTTTAGCCAAAGTTGCTTTTTAATAGGATAAATATGTACATAACATACCTTTTTAGTTTTCAACACAACTACGCCCAGATCGTTATGTTTATCTAGTGCATCACATAGTTGGTTTTTGGTTTTCAATGTACATAAAAGTTGTAGTATGGGCCACCGGTGGCTGAGTGATCTAATGCGCTCCCATTTACAGCTCACTGACATCTCACGTCCACGAGAGTTGAGTCTTTGGGTTTGGCTAACGTTTGTATGTGAACAAGTGCCAGTTGCTTACTCTGGGTCGGTGGTTCTTCCCGGGGTTTTCCCTGTTTCTTCCCCGACCATCTATAATAGCAGCCATGAGTAGCCTGGAATGTGCTGAAACATGGCGTTAAACCGATAAGAACAACAACAATAGTTGTAGCAGATTTGGATTTATGCCATTGTAATCGTGTATTGGAATGCTTAGAATGTCAATAACAGTGTTGAAAGTAACAAGTAATTATTTCCGTATGCCATAATGTTGAACAGGAAGAATACTGACTTTTCTGATGTCACCCCAGAGTAACCCTTTTCAGGTTTGGATAAACTGGGAGTTTATTTCCATAAGAACCTAATGGATTTTTGTCATCCAAATTTAATTTCCCTAAGAAACTATGTGCAAATAAACACTTTCCAAGTGTTGTAATGCGATATAAACTCCTAATATGACCCTAAATCAATTTTATTTCACACACGCTTTCTCTCTCTCTCTCTCTCTCTCTCTCTCTCTCTCTCTCTCTCTCTCTCTCTCTCTCTTGCAGGTCTGCAAAAGAGAAAAAGTAAAAAAGACCGATAATATGTTTCTACAATACTGCGACACACTAGTATAGCACTCTTTATTTACTGTTATAATGGACAAATAAGGAACACTTAATTTGACTTAGTTGTACTCTCTAATTTGAATGGGAAATTATAAAACTGTTTTTTTAATTAGGGTCCTCTTGTCGACCCGTGTGCTCCAGCTTGGAAATTGAAAGGCTATGCAATATGTAGATAATAGTAACAAACTAGCATGTAAATAATACAGGCTGACTGCTGCCACGATATTTACATAAACAAAATCAGTATGTAAGAAGTAAAATCAGGCTACGATGCTATTTTACACGGCCTAAATCAGTATGTAAATGATACAGGCTAACTGCCATGCTATTTACACGGTCTAAATCAGTATGTAAATATTACACTCCTACTGCCATTCTATTTACACGGCCTAAATCAGTATGAAAATAACACAGACTACCATGCTATTTACACAGGATAAATCAGTACGATCACCGTTTGAAAACCGATCCCGAATTTAAATTTAAGTTGCAAGCTGTTGGACCCTCTGAACGGAAGAATGCCACCTGTTTGCTGCACCACGCCGACGAGAAGTAAGGAGAAGAAATCAAATACCTGGACGTGTGTTCGCTGTATCCTTACGTGTGTAAATATCGTCACATTTCCATAGGGTACCTTCAATTGCTGACAGAACACATTGACCCGGACAACATTTGGCAATACGAAGGATAGATTAAATGCAAAGTCCTGCCTCCCACGGACTTGTACCATCCGTTTTACCTCACCACTGCCAAGGAAAACATGTTTTCCCATGTACCGTACTTGTGCCGATACATGCAACCAAGATCAACCTTGTCATCACAATCAGGAAGAACACGCATCGACAGGAACCTGGGTCAACGTAGAATTGTTTCAAGCTTTGGACCTGGGATACCAACTGTAAGAAGTGTACGAAATTTTCCACTTTCTCAAGACAGAACAGTACCACAAGGATGACGAGACTCAGAAAGGCATTTTCTTGTTCTACGTGGATGCCTTTCTGAAACTTAAACAAGAAGTCAGCGGCTATTACTCCTGGTGTCAAACTCTCGGAGACCATGATAAATTCAAAGATAAATACTTGGAGCAGGAAGGCATCACTTTAGACCACATCGAGAAACACGAAGGAAGGCGTTCGTTTGCCAAAGTGATGTTGAATTGCTTCGGGGAAAAATGGCAAAACGTCAATGTTAACCCATGACGCAGCACAAGATTTTTTGTTTACCTACACACCAAATCGTCAGTCGACCCTTGGAAAAAACTGTATCAAATCGTGTACCAGAAGCGAGTGCGACTTCCCAATCACTTCACTTTACCGTACGGACACAATGATAATGGCCAGCATATGAACGAGAACACGTCCAAGACCAATAGTTAATTGTGCCTACAAACCTCAAAAGAGAAAGATGAATCCTTGCAGACAAACACAATTCAAGTACAGTCATTCTCAAGTCGAGTGCGATGCTGCGCCTTGCGATGACAGCGATGCCGTACGCAACGACCTCAGCGATTCAGCACGACATTATGGGAACATCGCTATCGCTGCTACTACTACGTCTATCATGGAAAGTAATGATGTACGTGTCAATCATGACGGATGCGAAAGCGATCCCACTCTTTACAGTACACCTTATCACTTTACTGGTTTTCATCCTCAACGTGCTACTAACACCGTGCAGCTACCGCCCTACGGATGTCATCCATGCCTGTGCAAACAAACTCGGTAAGTCACCGTCACCTCAACGATATGCACACGTCAAAGAAGAATACACGTTGCCTGTGGTTTTGCCGGGATACTGTGACTTTGAAAGTGGATTCAAAACCTTCCAAGGAAAGTGGCCTAAATATCGGGGAGGAATTATCCCCGAAGAATTAGCTATAGCGTGATTTATCTACTTGGAAGAAGGTGATAAAGTCAAGTGATTCAGTTTCTCTGTGTCACTTCACGAGTGGGAGCAGAAAGATTCGGCATACCTGGAACATGCTCGATGGTCTCCGCACTGTCACTACTTACCATTAGTGGGACCGAAGTAAGTTCTTCATTGATACTTTACAAGAGAACATTCGTGGTTTGCCTGTGGAGTTGAAACAAAAGAAGTGGCTCAGTATGCCCAAGATTTGTGTTAATGACTTCAAACGTTCCGTGGAATATGTGACCTTTAAACCCATGTTAGCCATAGTGTCAGAAGAAGAACCCGACACCGAGGAAAATCACCCCATTCAGGACAGAACTGTCATCGACATGGACACCCCGGAAGGGCCATTCTGGGAGAACATATGTGAGACTGTGCCAAGTTTAGTACATTACCAAGTATCCCTTGGACATTTCCACACCTTCGTCAAAACAAAATGTTGTACAGTGACTTTTTATATTCTACTTTGATTGTATTGATGTGTATTTTATCGATGAACTTAACCGTTTGTCCAATTGTAAGGTTTGGAATAAACATGTCCTCAAAAAAGTATAAAAGCTCTTGTCTTGTATGTGTTCGTTTCAAAATTGGGATCACCTTTGCTATGGCTACCTCTGCTGTGTCTTCTTACTCTTCCTTGCATCTTCACCATCCCTTTAATATGTTAATTGCTGGACCCAGCGGTTCAGGCAAAACCGAATTTGTCAAACATTTTGATCGAACATAAAAGTCATTTGATTGATCATCTACATCGACGGATCGTGTGGTGTTACAAAAAGTGGCGTACAGTCTCCTGTGAGAAAGCCAAGGAGATTCCATAGTTTTTGTGGAAGGCATTCCTGACAAAGACGACGGGATCATATCTGACTCCAGTCTTCGACGACATGTTAGGAGAAGACGAAGAAATTAAACTATGGTTTACGCGCAAAGGTCATCATCTTAATGGCTGTGTCATTTACATCACCCAAAAGTTGTTTCAACAAAAGTAAAGTCCATCGCACCACCAGTCTCAATGCTCATGCGTGGCATTGTTTAAAACTCTCAGAGATAAATCGCAAGTGTAAGTCTTAGCCAAATAGTTAGGAACTCCTTGGCTGACTCATGCGTACGACAATGCCACTCAAACCCCTCACAACTATTTACTTCCGATTATTGGCGATTTCGTACCCATCTTTTTTACCACTGGTGCCAAGACGGAGGACCCGTAGTGTACACGTCCCCGTCGACTTAAAAACCTATAAAAACCTCCGATACTTTTGGTCTGTCTCGCACATTTCAACATGACGTCCCTTCAATCACATCTTCTCATCTAAGTGATTCGTCGCGAAAAAGATCCACAGATACGTGCTTGCGTCTTAGAAGCTAGTCTCAGAGAAGTCTTACGATGGTTTACGGTGACAGCACGTCAAATATTTCAAGGCATCATTCACATCCCACATTAAACCAAACACTTTTTGACAGTAACAAAGTAGCCTTGACAAAACTGGCAGATCCCCGAATGGACACTCAAACCAAAATGCAAATCAGTTTGAGACCTGGAGGTAGCGGTTCTCTAGGAGGTGCCATCATTTGCTCCCTCTTAAAATGGGATTCCAATGCACCAAAAATCACCCCAAGAATAAAGCCTCTCCCAAACCAAAATGTGCCCAAAAGAAAAAGAGCAGTGGTGTCAAGACCAGGTCACATACCCAGAAAAAGAAACGTCCCCAGGAAAAGAAACGTCCCAAGAAAAGACCCAAGAAAAAGCTTCTTCTCGCAAAATAGGCACTGCGTCCCGGACGCAACCTTACATCCCCACGTCTCCAGTATCCTCAGGTTCTTCCACTTCACCGTTGCTAGCGATGCTAGCCAAACTCAATTTGACACCCGTTCTTCCCTATTTGATTAAAAAATGGAAACCTGTGTCTCCAGGAACTTCTCCTCCGACGGTGACATCCTGCTCCTCTTTAGCCGCAGCGGCAGCTGCTAAAAATGTACCCTTCCCTAAAATCAAATTCCAAGAGAGATCGGGCATGTTACAGAGTTTACTGGATTTATCCAAGCAAGTACTAACACGATTTAGCCCGTTGCGAACCCCTAAACGACGACTATTGCCTGCATAAAGTTGATACGATGTACCGACAATCAGTGGCGACGCATTCCACTATAAAAAAAGACCCGTGGCAAGCGATAGGTATCAGTGTTTTTGTGCTCCTGAACGCAAAAAGATGTCACCTACCAGAAGTGCACACCACTACTATCGTCGTTCTCCTGTCCAAAGAGGAAAAGGAAAAACAAAAGGACAGTCTTGTCGTTCGACCCCACATTCGGAAAAAACGCTTAACCAAGCATCGACGTCTACCCAGAAAAAGACCCAATCGGTCAAAGAAAAAGAGGATACTGCAAAGGAGAGGAGTTTTTGCCGATCCGATAGTAAATCAATTAATCAAACAGACTGGTTACAAACCCTTCAACCTACTCCAAAAATACACCCCTAAAAATAAGATAAAAGGACGTGTGCCAAGTCATCGACGTCTTCGACGTCAGTGTATTTTGTGTGTGCTCCGGAACGATTAAAAATGTCACCCCTCAGAAGCCATCCCTCTTCTATCCCCAAAGGAAAGAAAAGGAAAGGACTGCCTCCGCGTTTAGCCAAACATTGGTACGTGTTGTTCGTCCTGTCCAAAACCCCTCCACGCATACGAAAGCAACTCATTCAAACCGCTTCCAAAGTCGTCGTCGATACCATGTGTGAATGTTGCCTGAATGTCTTGAAAGGAACGATACATTTTGTCGAAACATCAGAAAGAACACTTAGTCAAGCATCGAGACGTTCTTCCCCAAACGGTCTAAAACAAAATCTCCATTCGCCAAAAGGAAAAGATGTTGGTGCAAAGTAGAGGAATTTCCAGATCTTGTTAAGACCCTTGGTGAAAGGAATAGTTTGAACAACGCTGGGCCTACTCATGGGAGCTCATGCTTCATCCAATGGTAAAAGATAAAAGAAGACCAAGAAGATAAAAGGGACCTCTTGGGTGAAAAGATCTCACACGTGTACCTTAGAATCTGATGGAAGGACGAAAGCTGACTTTAGTGCCTTAGAAACGATGGATGGAATTCGATCGTTGACAAGAACAACACACTCCACATTTACCTTTCAATTCTCATTTGACCGAGATGTCCCAGTTACAGCACAAATTGCAATCATTGATGGATCGCACTTATGTGTCAGAAACGGAAAATGCGCAACGGTACGAACAAGTATTACAAGGGCTTCAACTCTTTCAGCAGAAAGCTTTAGACGAAACAGCTCAACCGAGTCTGAAAGATTTTAAGACCCTGATGAAAATTCCATCACCGCCACCACCTCCAGTGACCAAGCCAGACACAGCCCCATGGAGACCAGAGGAAAAGAGGCACAAGAAGTCTTTCAAACACCATTTGCGACTCCCATCCCTAGTAAGATTGCAGCGTCCTTGTTGATCCCTTCCCCCACTCCTCAACGAGAAAAATTCAAAGCATGGGTTAAAAAGATGATGTCCACTCCTCGTTCGACAGAAGTGTCAAAGAAAGAAGGGAAACCAGAGATGAAAAAAGAAAGCAAGACAAAAGCCATCCCTTTGCCACCACCACTACCATCGACATTTACTCCCGTGTCTCATCGGACACGTAAAACCGTTTCCAAACCACCTCACCCATGCCAGAGGAGCATCCGTGAAGAGTGGGTGACTTACTGAAGAAAGAGTCCAAATGGAGAATTTGTTAGCCAGCATTTACTACGAGGAGTTGAAAAATTGTATCGTGCTTTAAAAACAAGACTGAAAAGTTCCCGTCTACCTCAAGTGCAACGATAGTTACAAGAACAAGCCACGTACACCTTCCTCAAGCCCATTCAACGAAATTTTCCAGATGTCGCACCCGAGTGGAGGGCATCGATCATCAATGGGAAGCCGATTTAGCCGATGTCTCTCATTTGGCCACCTACAATCATGGCTACAAATATTTGTTTTGTGTCATCGACGTCTTTTCCAAATTTGCCTGGATCGTGCCATTGACTTCCAAATCGAGCTCTGAGTTAGTGCGAGCCTTAAGACTGGTGTTGAAACAAACTGGCCGTCACCCTCTTCGATAGCACCTTGAAAGAACGCATGTGGAAATTTTTAACACATCAATACACTCTTGAGTACAGTGACGTCTTACCGCACCTGGTCAAAGCGTACAACCAATCTTACCATCGGAGCATCAGATGCGCCCCCGAAGAACTGACTACCAACAACGAAGTGACCGTCTTTGAGCGTCTGTTTGGAACGTCCCCGACGGCGTCTGTCCCCAAGAAAAGTGGAGTGTTGAGCACGGGAGATTGGTTGCGCATGGCAAAACCAAACAGACTTTCGACAAAGGTTACTTACCCAGCTGGACCACCAAATTGTTTCGTGTCACTGGACGAGTGCATGGCCGTCATCCTACTGTCTATAAAGTGGAAGACATAAACAGAAAAGTGTTAAAAGGAACTTTCTACTTCCCCGAGTTGCAACGAGTGACCACAAAGGAAGACAACGTGTATGATATCAAAAGCATTCTCCTTCGAAAAACCCGTAAAGTAGACCAACGACGTATCAAAGAAGTTAAAGGATATTCTCCCAGTTTTCATTCTTGGATCGACGCTTCGCAATTCATCGACTATAAAAAGAAGTGACCATCACGCTGTTCAACACAGCCTCAACAACAACAGCGACCACTCCTCCGATTTTTTTCTGCAAGATCTACACAAGCAACCCCTGTGGGTGTGGTTTTGAGAACGTGTGCCAAATACGCAATTTGTCTTTTTCTGCCAAATCTTTGTGGTGCATTGTGTCATCAGTGCTGCTATTGCCAATCTGAGTTTGAAACAAGGAGACAAACAATTGTGGACCTTTGTACTCAGCAGCTGCATCGGTTACTTTCTACCCAATCCTTCCCTGAAATATTCCGGTAACAACGGAAGAATTGAGAACAACGCCAGTCACCCTCCCAACGGTCACCACAACAACAACAACAACAGCCCTCTTTTGGACACTCCTTTAATCTAGAGTGACCCCTAGGAAAGCAGAACTCTGGAATTATGAACAAACAATTTTACTTAACTTTACCTAGTGACAGTTCCATGGATGTGTCTCCCCACAACACTTTGTGCGGTTTCACGGCCAAATTACCTCAGGCGATCCAATTGGATCGCGAGGCGCATTGGGAAGTGGCTTTGTTTGAAATGATTCACCCCACACAAATCGTAAACCTCACCGAAGATCAAACGAAGTTTTGGGTCGAAATCCGGAATATACAAGTACCAGAAAACTCGGATGTCAACGATCCTGGTTTTTACCAATCCAACAAGTCATCACAAACTAATTCTCTCCTAAGCCTCTATAAGAAGAAAATTCCTGCAGGCTATTATTTCAAGGGTCAACATTTGGTACAAACGATTGCCACTATTTTCGACACTCAGTTTGGCAAAGCCCTAACCAAACAGTACAAACCTGCCACGATCGAGTAACATAAAGTGGCTCACAGCCTATTGATCCCCAAACGTTGTTCATCACTTTTAATCTCAGTTTGTTTGGCATGTTTGGTGGCGTTAACATCACATTATCTGATGGAATGGTATCTCCTGATATCAGCATCTTCAGCAACAGCCGATTTTTAAAGTTATTTTGTCACCCGGTTGAATTTAACGAAGAATTGAATTTGATCTTTGTTTACTCCGATGTGGTGGAATACACATCCACACCGTTACTGCGAGTCAAACCTTTCAAAGTGATTTCTGCCGTGACTGCTAACGAGGAAATTGGAAACACCTATCACGTTCACTGCTAATTTTTGCAGCCTCATTATTTGTCCGTCAGTAAATCGTATTTCGACACTGTCAACAGCGGTATAAAAGGAGATCTGGGACAAATTATTCCATTCTCGAAAGGGAAAGTCACGGTGAAACTCCATTTCTTAAAAGATTTTCTAACGGCTTGTAAGTCATGTATCCCGTGTACCGAGGAGTCGCTAGACAGCTACGACATGGTTTAGGAGATACGCTGAAATCTGCGTTTCGTTCGCCGGCCACCGTCTTAAAAGAGATGGTTAGGCGGGGATTGCATGCCTTGAACAATGCTGCTTTGACGCAAGGAAAAGAATTTCTCAAAAATGTCATCATTGACAAACAATATCCCAAAGATGAATTCTTAAGAGCTGGCAAAAATGTCTTGCTTCAAACTGGACATGACATTTTGGGTCGACGAGAAACTCCTATAAATAACTTGAACGATGCCGAGCCAGACATTCCTGCTTCCCTCATGCCACACCAAGGACAAGGCAGAAAGAGACGACGAAGACACCCCTTCATAGGACTTCACAAACACGTTGCCAGAAAGAAAAAGAAAAGAAGAAACGTCCGAGAATTGGACGTCTTTCATTATTAAACAGAAAATATTGATGCTTCGAGAGTCTTGTGTTGCGTGTCTTGGCTCTTTGAAATCGTAACAGAAATGAGTAAGGACAACAAGCTTATAAAACTTAACAAATAATTTATTTCCATAGAAAATCAAGGTAAAAATGAGAAAAGGAACTTACGGTTTGACGAATCAAATCCAAAAATAATCCAAGAATTAAAAAATAGAAGTCCTATTATTAAAAGGTCCTAAATGATTCTGAGTTCGAGTCCCGATGAAATTCAAAAATGGAAGGCGATGACGTCTGTTGTTATCCGCGAAGTGCTGTTGTGTCAACAGTTCTTTGTTGAATCACAGAAAATAATATTCCAGTTTTGAATTCCGAATAAATTTCAGAGAATGTCTTTCACCAAGAATTTTGTAGGAGCACTTGTATTTCCAGGGAAAATAATCACTTGAAATTCAATAAAATAAAAATTCAACTCAAACTAGTCACAAGATATGTTTAGAGCCTTACTGAACTATCTTCTATCAAGACAACAGTTATACACTAATTTAAGACGCAAACAGATTCTCGGATGAAGGCCAACCTTCTAGAAAAATTGGAAGTTTGTAATAATAGACATATGCTTGATGTCACGTAGTCCAGGTATGGCCTTGATTCCACTTAACAATTCTTACTATGAGAAAGAATAAAAAAAAAATTTAAAAAAAGTAGTTTACCACAACTGTCCCTGGTTCTGGATCAAGGTCAGAAACTGGATACATTGTTTCTGTTACTGGTTGTTTATTAGTAAAATAAATGAGTCAGGTCAAACAGAACTGAACTGAATTTCTGGACAATGTCAAATCCAATAAACAAAGTTACATTACTATAGCATGTAACTGAATTAAAAAAATAAAACTAACAAACAAATTAGTAAATTACATGTACATAACACTTGCTCATGTTCCAAGTCAGAATTGGATCTGTTTGCCGTGGCATCAACCATGATGGCGATGCAAGAATCCCAATGGGTAGAATTTCAACCCATCTCCTCCTTGACGGACTCAGCTCCCATCGAATTTTGAAATCAATGGACAGACCGATGATTAGAAAAACGGGCGACGATCCCGCTCTGCCTGCTGATGCCAGAGCTGCTCCCTTCAACAATTTCATGCATTTCTTGTTCAGCAAAGTGGATTTGCATTTGAATAACAAACTGGTCAGCAGTAGCATGGATACTTACCCTTATCGAGCGTACCTAGAAAATCTCTTGACGTACGGAAAAGAAGCCAAGAACACCCATCTGGATGCTTGTGTGGAATGGAAACCTGACACATTTGTCGGCACCAAGTTCAACAGCACTACAATTTCTGGGGACAACTAAAATGTGGGATTTACCGATCGTAGAAACAAAGTCAAAGAGGGACAAAGTTTAGAACAGATGGATCATTTGCATTTGGACATGTAGTTGCAAGACAAATAGTTGCTGATCGGAGTAGATGTCAGGCTGAGACTGAATCGCAGCAGTGCCGCTTTCGATTTGATGGCCAATGCCAACGAGTACAAAACCATCATCCAAGAAGCCAGACTCTACGTGCGACGTGTGGAAGTGTTACCTAAAGTGGGAAACGACATCAGCCACACTTTGAGCAGAACGACCGCCAAGTATCCGATTATACGCGTGGAGGTGAAAGCCTTCACCATTGCCACTGAACTCTGATCAAAGATTGAAGATCATCTGTTTCAAGGACAGTTACCCAAACGTTTAATCATTGGCATCGTGAAGAATTCAGCCTTCAACGGAACCCACGATCAAACCCTTTCGAATTTAAGCATTGCAAAGTGAGCAATATCGAAGTCAGTCGAGATGGCAAGACCTTGTGTTCCAGACCATTCGAACCTGACTTCTCTCCCGATAAGAAGAATTACTTGAGGTCGTACTTGTCCCTGTACGAATCCACTGGGCAGTTAGGGACCAACATTAGCCACGGCATTTTGCATGAGGCTACGCTTTTTGGGCCTTTGATTTCACTCCAGATCAAGGCAGCTACGAGGGACTGTCCACTCTATACAATCTGGCCAACTTCGTATGGAACTTTAGTTTGCATACGCTCTATTCGTTGACCACACGGTGAAAGTCATCTTGTATGCCGAATTCGACAATACGATAGAAATCAACAGTTTGAGAGAAGTAATTCTAGACTATTAGAAGCTATGAACGGTGAAGTCGCTTTGGAAATGGGGACCCAGGATTTATTGGACGTAGAACCATCCCGCCAAAAGACAGAAGAAGAGAGGTGATGTCACGATTGCCAGAACAAGAACATTTAGCGTCCTGTTTTGCTAGGCATCTAGTGGAAAAAATTACAGCGTTCACCCACAAACATTGTTATGGATGTCAAAACCATCATCCCCTTCAAATTCAACACGATAAAAGCATAATGATGAGCAAAGAAGAAAAATTGGACGAGTATCTGGATGAAGCTTGGGGTCTTGTCTCGAAAGAAGCAGTGTTGCGTCAGTGGTATAAAGACTTGCGTGATTATACCTCCCCTCAATTGACTACTCTGGAGATCCAACGCATATAATAACTGGGAAGAGCTGTTTACTCCACATAAATTTTCAAACAAAATGTCAGGATGAAATTAATGACTTATCATTATCTGTGAAAGACAAACATGGATGGATATCTGGGAACTTTATTACCTTTTGAAAAACAGTTCGTATACCGCTTCTTGGAATCTTGTCGTGTGTGCAGGATGAACTGCCTCATTGCAATCCTAAAGATCATCTAGCTTATGTCATCAACACCGACGAAAGTCATCTTCCAGGAACTCACTGGGAGCCGTCTACTTTCCCCACGATGACCGTGTGGAGTATTTCGATTTGTACGGATTACCGACCTTGGAAGAGAGCATCATCGACTTTATGAGAATAAATGCCAAGACGACACGATTCAATAATGTGAAATTACAAGGCACAGATTCCATGGTGTATTGACAATATTGTGTGTATATTCTTCATCAACGTAGTCTTGGATATTCCTTAGAACATTTAGTGACTTATTTTGATCGTGAGTCTTCTACAAACGATGATAAAGTAGATAGATGGTTTTATGACCATTATGGATATCTCTTGTCTTTAGCTAGGAAACGTAGTGTACATTAATGGCCTCATGACCTCAATCAGTGGAAGTCCAACTTGATTTCACAACGTTGTCAACCATGAAAATAAGTTATTGTTTGAAAAAAATGTTGATATTGTATTGATTGTTATTTATCTATTGGTTGTTTGTTGGTTGAGTAAAAATGTTGTATTTTGGAATCAAAGTGTGTGTCTGTGGTTTGTTTTAAAAAATGAATATTGTATAAAAATATGCTCTTTCACTTCTCTCTATCCTTCTGGGTTAGGTGAGCTATAACATTCCTACCAAAAACTGCAGGGATGTTTTCTATCGCGCACGCGCTTTAAGTTTGCAAGTGGGAAAAATTTGTCTGTCTGTTCATCCATCATTGTTGTGTCTTGATTTTTTAAACTTTAGACAAATACTCATACAAGCAGACACTCACACCATAGAATAATGTGTAGAGGAAATTTGAATAGCGTTTGAAAGGGGTGTTGGATAGTAATTGGGTATTTTATGGTATAGATGGTGTGCTGAATATTTTTGAGGTTTAAGGGATAGTATATATTGTGAGATTTCATCGCCTTCTCTGACACTAAGCTAGCACAGGACTTTTTTGAATGATGTGTTAGGTGATCGATGGTGAATATGGTGTAATGGATAGATTTTTTTTTATGGGATGTTGGATGGTATATAAGGTGTTTATGTTTGGTTTGCTTTCATCTCTTTCTCTTTTACTAGAAGCTAACACAAGGTTTAAGGAGTGGGTATGGGGTTACAGATGGTATAGTTGATATTTTGGATATTATGTTTGTGAGATTTCTTCTCCTTCTCTTGCATTCTAAGGTAACAACTGGCGTTTTGGATAGAGTGCATAATGGGATATTGGATAGTATATAAGGTATCTGAGAGTATTTTTGTGCTATTTCATCTACTTCTTTTAAACTCTAAGCTTAAAATGACCACTTGTGATAGTGGATAGTGTGTGTATGGGATGTTGAATAGAATAGGGATGTGGATGATATAGTGGTGCGATGTATGGTGCTTTTGTGGTGTAAGGTATAATCTATTGTGTGAGATTTCATCCCCTTCTCAAACATTCTAAACGACCACATGGCATTTTGGATAGTGAGTATGATATGCTGGATGGCATAGTGGTGTTATGGATAATATTTTTGTGGTGTAAGGTACAGTCGTTTTTGTGAGATTTCATCTTCTTCGTTCACATTCTAAGATAACAAAGAATGTTGGGATAGTGTAGTTAGGGGGTGTTGAATGGTATAATTAATGTAATGGACAGTATTTTTTGTGGTGTAAGTGATAGTCTATTTTGATAAATTTCACCTTCTTCTTTTACATTCTATGCTAACACATAACGTTGGTGGGTGGGTGTTTTTGTGTGTGTGTTGGCTTTTGTATGTCCCTGTAAAACTCCCTTTATCCCTATCAAATTCATTTCTGCTACCTACCTACCGACAGTAGCACGTATTCAGGTCAGCCAATTGCAACACCCACACATGACAAGGGATTGGGCCTGTATAGCTACAAGGGAAAATTGAACATAGCGACAAGGGATTGGGTCTGTATAGCTACAAGGGGAATATGTTGCAACATTGTTGCAAGTAGCTGTAACCCCGATCAAATTCCCCTTATCGCTATACAGTCCCAATCCCTTGTCGCTATGTTCAATTCCCCTTGTCGCTATACAGTCCCAATCCCTTGTCACTGTGTAAAATTCCCATAGCTCCTATACAGTCCCACACATGTTAAAGTCCCATTGTCGCTATACAGTCCCACCCATGGCAAATTTCCCTTGTCGGTATACAGTCCCAATCCCTTGTCACTATGTTAAATTTATCTTGCCCCTAGACAGGCCTACCAATGACCTTTTTGTCTCTAGACTAACCCATGTTAAATTTCCATTGTCCCTAGACAGACCCACCCATGTTAAAATTCCTTTTGTCCCCAGGGTACAACCCCCTCCCCTTTTAATACCAAAGTCCTATTGTCCGTATATTGTCCTCCTACACTGTTCATTTATGACCAATGTATGGGATGATCAACATGTACGACTAATATATGGGATGATCAACATGTATGACCAATGTATAATTCATCAGCTAGTAAGACTGAAGTTTTAGTCTCTGTTACTGAGTAAATCAGTATCGTCCCTCGAACCAAAGTCGCCACTGGCTGCAGTGTCCGGGTTATACAAACCTTCAGGGTTCGACAACTCCTGGTAACAGCTAAACATAGAATGACTGAGCCATGTACTAAGACATGCTTAAATGCGAATAGACTGATAGACATTGCGCATGGTTGCACATGACCTAACTCCATTACACATTACATTCATTCATAAGAACAACTGTACGAGATAGTTATTACAAGAACAACGTTCGTACTTAAGTCTCTCACACTTGATTATACAATCTCGAACATTTCTATATTTTAATCCATGCGAAATATTAATGATTTCACCTTATCTATTCAGTTATAAACTATCTAGCCGGGAAGACACTATATTCTATTTAATAACATGGCATTGGGTGACTTACTTTCTGGAAAATACAGACTACAATCCCAAAACATCTAATATATCAAACAAATCGATTAGCGATAACGGATAGCAGGAATCAATATAGTTTTCATTTTAAGATACCTATAAAGCTGAAGATTTCTTAAGTAAAATTTACAGCCACCTGACGAGACTCGTCGGTACTGAAACGATACAGAGACAACTTGGAGCAGAAGTACTTTGCTTGTGGTCAGATCCCCAGTCAGATAATTCGAGATAGATCATGTTCCTCACTGCCAGAGATCTGTGCGAGCATCAGTGAATGCACAGTAATCAGTATTCATACATATTCAGAACGAAAGCCTAACTGAGGGCTTTTATATAAATCTGGAGGTTTTATATAATTGTCTTTGTGGGTCTTTTGTTCCTAAAATACTATTTTTCTATGATGCATACGTCAGGTAATCTGATTGGATTGCAGACCTTCTGTTGGTGCACCCCATATGTTGCTTGAAATTATCAATACCAAAATAGCAAAAATGGTTATCAGACCATAATTTTCAGGGATATTCGGATCCGTCACACATAACTTTCTCCGTGATATTCGGAATTATCACATATATAACATTATGAGTTGTATTCAGAATGGATATTTGATTTAAAGCAATTCTCATGAATTCATTTGGTCGATATTAACATGAATCTTTCTGTTATATTTGCAAATATGAGCGTATTCATATCTATGTACAAACGCAATTTGCATCTGTTCTGCTTACAGTATCTTTGATAGGTAATGATGTTCATAATGAGTCAGTAACTGCCACCCTTCTGCAACGTTTTAACAGCGCTTTCCTCATCATTGTCACTAAGTATTAGTTTTAAACACAATATAGCAGCTGGCAGATATAATAATCCTGCATCAGCTCTCTGTAGTTAATGTTGTTCTAAGACTAGTATATCCATTATTTTATTTATTGTGTCCATCGTATCAGCTTATGAAGCAGATCACAGTCTGGCACTGAATATTACTTTTATGTACACCACTTCCCGAGTACGTCATTAATGACTGTAAGTATTTTTTTTATGTTACTTGAAAACATCAAACAGAAATTTTAGGGCAAAAATTGTATGCCTTTTCACTCGCGTTGCAAAAAAGAAACAAGTTCTCAACTGAAGTTTATGTCGAAGTGGATAATCTCATTAGCTGTTAGGTTAGTGTTTTAGTCTCGCTTGAATCACTCTACTTAGTTTTAAGATAAACACATTTTCATTATAAAGACATCAAAGCGTCTGCTTGCTATTTCAACGTGTAAATGGCTAATAATACAATTTTATTCAAACTCCGCTCTTTTAAAGGATTATTGCATGTTAGCTAACAAGATCAAAGAGTTTTAGTTTGTTCTGATCAATTGAAGTCGATACACACGATCTGATGATTTATGTCACATGATCAGTACACCTGAATATTTGTAACCGAGACATGATAATGCCAAGGGAAAAAGTGATGTATTAAGTTTGCGTTTCATTTGAAAGAAACATCACATTTGACAGAACTAATTTTATGGTAATTAAACAATACCAGAAGGCAGGTCGGTGGTGGTTGCAAGGTAAGGTTTAGTAGAATTGAAAGCACAAGTAAATTCCATTTACTGCCAAAAATATCTCCACATCTTGAAAATAATCCAGATAATCCATTCATCAAAATTAGTCAAAGTTTCACTGAACTCAGAATGACCATCATACCGGTATGGTGATTTAAATTCATGTGCTTAAACTAAACTTATAAACACTAGCAATGAACGTGGATAATGTGTCCACTGTATATATGTTATGGAGACCATCCTCTCAGCTTAATTCTAGTTTCATCGGCATGACGTTTTCAAAACTAATACACAGGGAAAAATAAATATGTTGATTGTCTCCAGATAATACAGTGGAGTTAGAGGAGGAGAATGACAGCTGAATATATTATTGGTGACCAAGACGTAGAAAATACTTCGATCAGTGATCTTGTGGTAGAGACTACACATCTGACGTCTAGTTCATGCCTTTATAATTATCGAGATAGTCATCATGTAACCATATATACACCTACTGGATAAAAAGGGATAAATTCTTACAGCACTCCTGTCTCCTTTTGGGGCATTCTTACTTAGACATTGGATCATACGTTCGATGTACAAATCAGTTTTATCTTGCATCATGGACTGGGCACATGTGGCTCTTGGATCAAAGTCTGGAATTTGTTTGAATTCGTACTTTTTGACATAGTTACATACATACATACATACATACATACATACATACATACATACATGCATACATACATACATACACACATATGAGTATTCACACAACAAAACTTTATTTCATGACCCATTCTTGTAAACAGGTATCTAGCTGTAAGGGTACAGATGTATGTGTTGGGATGGAAGAAGAGTGCTTGAGCGGAGATATTTAATTCGCAAGCATAATATAGGTAATATTCAGCTAAAGTTCAAAAATGGAGAAATCTTCGAAAAGTGATGTTTTCAGGCCTATTGTGCAAGAATACTGGTAAATTCAACATTCCTTCTCTGGTAGAACACACTCCACAGAATTCTCAAAAATTAACAGAAAGTCAGTTTAAAATTAACAATAATAATAACAATAATAATGATGATGATGATGATCATCATCATCATTATGACCATGATCATGATGATGTTAGTGACCATCCAGTCAAACATTACCGTACATGTGTATTGTTAAAGGGTTTTTGTAAGGTCTTATCTTGTAATGCAAAACAGAAACAATGGTTATTAATCTATTTATTTGCTTAAAAATTTATAGTGAAAGAAAGGCACATATTCAAACCTTGAACACTCTGTGCAGTCGTGCAATATCATTAGGAAATTCACGGCTGTATGAGTTTGTTTCACCTGAACGTTTTCCGATCATTCTAAAAGCTATGAAGTTACACTGATCCTTCTTCTTTCAGGAATGTGCTGGGTTCCTCTGGAACGTACTCGGACATGATGTGAACTATGTACATGTGGTAGAAGGTCCCAGTGCAGCTAAAAACAAGTTAAAAAAGTCCCTGGTGTAGAACAAAGCGATCTCATGCCAACCCCTGCTCTGAAAACATCGATGGAATTGGCATTAACTAGGGTGGCTGGTAAGGAGATCAGTTTCAAAGTTGCAAATATTTAGAGGCATTGAAATATAGTTTAACCTCCCATACGTTCCATATATTTCTAGATAACCTTGAATATGATACGGTATGGTATAATACAATGAATATGATACGGTATCATATGATACATTGAATATGACAAGGTATGGTATGATAAATTGAATATGATACGGTATCTTAACCGGGTGTAGGCTGAAATTGAATCTTATCCTTTTCCAACTGCTTTCTATGACAACCATATAGACAGCTGAATCTATAAGCCGTGATGTTGTTTTGTCATGGGCATTAACTTAAATCGGTCACATATTTGACACACAAAATCCGGATATCATTTGCCATCAGACAATACGCACCTAAATAGGTATTGTTTCGCATTGGCATAGCCAAACATGGGCATCTATTTTCTGTTGGTAACATTGGGATAATTATCGTATGCTTACAATAATTAAACTTTCAGCAGAAATGCAGAAATTTCATTGGAGAGAACATGCCACTTGTTATTAGAAAACTACATTCCATTTCTGTATGACGCAGTCTGGCTTGTTCTTTAAGTTTGCTCGATCTGTGCTTGAGCTTGAAATAGTTTCCTACCATACAAATATTATTTGGACAGTACTTTAACAACCAGTCGATTCTTCGTTTTATGTATGCTGCAAATGCATTTATCAAAGCCTTTACACTTTAATGATTATGATTCCATGCGCTAAGTAACAATGATTTTTAAACTGAAAATGCCAAACTACCAGAAATAAAGTTTGTAGCTCGTACTAGAGATCCTTTTTCATGATATTTAGCATGTAGTATAGTATGATATAATATTGTATGATACAATATTGCGTGGCATAATATTGCATGCTATAATATTGTGTGATATAATGTTGTGTGATATAATATTGTGTGATAAATGTTGTATGATATAATATTGCATGATATAATAATGTTTGATACATTTTGTCTGATATAATATTGTATGATATAATATTGTGTGATAAATGTTGTATGATAAAATTTTGTTTGTTATAGTATTGTCTTATAACATGTATTTCTATTACCTGGATAGCAAAAACAGTGAAACAATGAAAAAAAAAATAAAAATATATATATATATATATATATATATATATATATATATATATATATATATATATATATATATATATATATATATATATATATATATATATATATATATATTGTTACATATATGCAATTTAATTATTTGTGTTTAGTTTTTAATTTCTTTTTATTATTTTTTTTATTACATGTTATTATGATGATAACTTCATTCACTAGATTTGACATTTTTCCAGAAAACTCAGTTCAGTTCTGTTAAACTTGATAAACAAACATTAGTAGAAACATTGCATCTTTTGGTAACCTAGATTCAGAGCCAGTTTCAGCTCTGTAGTAAACAACTTTTCTTTTAAAAAAAATTATTATTAAATCTTATAGTAAGATTCGTTCAGTACGATCGAATTCGTCCATGGCGGATGTGACAGCGGGCATATAATGTTACTACGTCGCTTGAAACGAAGTGATCACGTGACCCCATCAGGTGATCCGTTTTGCGTTTCAGTTATGGTTGAAACTGACGTATCATAGTGATTTTTGGTTAGTCGTAATTCATACCTTCGGGCTCAAAGGTATTTTTGTTGTTGCCAGTTTGAGTTGAAATTTTTATTTAAAATAATTTATATTCCCTGGGAATATCTAGTGCTCATCAGAATTTTTGGACAAAGACATTTACTGAACATTATTCGGAAAGAACTGATGACACGACAACACAAAGCAGGTTATAGAAGACTTCATCGCCTTCCATCCTGGAACTTCATCGGGATTCGAACTTCGATACACTTAGCACTTTTTAGTGATAGGACTTATATTTTTTAATTAATGGATTAATTTGTAAATTTGATTCATAAACCGTAAGTCTTTTTGTATATTTTTACCTTGTTTTCTAGGGAAATAAATTACTTTGTTAAATTTTACAAAGCTTGTTGGCTTCACTTTTTTCTTTGTTACTTTTGTACGAGCCTAGACACATAATATATATATATATATATATATATATATATATATATATATATATATATATATATATATATATATATATATATATATATATATATATATATATATGGAAAATATTCAGATATTAGTAAATTCTATCAAACCGCTGTCGATTTACAAATAAGATTTTATGTCCAAAGCTTGTGAACAAGAATGGCTTTATATATTGATTCTGTACCATGGTTGTAAAAGCAATAAAACGATGTCAAGTACATCGGACAATAATCTTAAATTAGGTACTGCATCTCGTTTGTATGACGAGTAGTGTGCAATCATTAGTAAATACATACAATCCAGAAGTAATCTGAAATGTAGGCGCGAATAAAATCTTGCCAATAAGAACCAAGATCACTGGCGAATTATTCCTCACGATGTCACTGGAAGAGAAGGGACTTTGTTCTGTTCTGCAAAGGCAACTTGTGGTAGTTAAATTTGTATCTAAGTTTGCATTTCTGAATAACTACAACTGTACAAATATCATAACATTTATGGCGGATGAATACAAAAATAACAAATCTGAAAGACAAATTTCTTGTTTAATAATATGTTACCTTCAGTCTTGCACAAGTCTGTCAATGCACAATTTTTAACTGCGTACAACGTTCCTTTACCTCTTTTTTATGCACAGATGAAATTGCTTGCTTTGAAATTTTTAGAAATTAAACGTCATATAAGTATGTGTTTCAATTAATAACAAAAATGGCACATTTATAGTTGTCAATAGCCCTCATTGCGGTCGGAAAATGATCGATAGAAATATCCCGGACAACAGCTGCAAATATCTTTCAAGGTTTTAAACCCATATTAAAGCCCCAAACCCTGTCTAAACGGAACCCCCAAAACCATGTCAAAAACAAACCTTTTTCAATAGCTGTGATCAAAGTGATTTTTAAAACCTTATTATTTGTAAGCTTCATATTTTCTGGCATCGAATAAATGTAAAAGTGCTAGAGATAAGACAAGGATGCAACTGTCTAGTTTGGAAGCTGTAAGACATGACAGTGATACGTATTTAGCTTATGTAGCATGTATTAGTCTCTATGACTCTTTGCATTCTATTAGTCAAGTGAAAGTTTTAAAATCGATCTGCAAATTACAGTATGATTCATGCTTTTTATCCATTTTTGAAACATAACGTAGCCATGATATAAGCGACCCGCTTTGAAAACGGCAAGAACAAGTTAAAGTCAACTTTCTGAATTTCCTCGACAAAACGATCAAAAGTGTGTGCCCAATCCAGAAAACGGAAGATGGTACAGCAAAATATAGACAATCTAAACCTGACAAAAGTGATATGCAAGTTCAGCAAAAATGAATACATGTTCAGCGGTTGGTAAAAGGCATTTGTACACGATCTCTAACGAAAGCGTTGATGTTTTGATTTTACTATCTTTTCTAAGTGATTCTTCCCATATTAATTATTAAAAAAACAACACATATTGTTTTGTATTATAATATAGGCCTAAAAGTGTCAATCACACTGCATTTGCTTATATTTTAATAAAAACGTTCTGTTCAAAAATCTCCAAATAAATTAGATCAATTAGAATAAAGAGGAGGATTTGATATGTTTTATATTCATTTATAGTTTTAGATGGGATTCAGATAAATTACATTAAGTTCATTGCGGTGCCAGCATCTAGTGTTTATTCCGAGCGGATTTTCAGCCTATCAAACAATATTATATATTAAAAGTGGTGCCATATCAATCCAGAAAATATGTGATGGTTTTTCTCCATAAGAATATGAAGTTGTAAGTCTTGCTCAGATTGTTGATTGAATTACCTTAGAAAACATGTTGAAGACTATTTCTTGTTATAAACAAATGAACATTATTTTGTTAATTTGTTTTTTTTTACCAACCAGTTCGTTTTATAAATAAATTTTAAAAGTTTTAATAAGTTCTTTGTTATTTAAAGAATATAACAAACAACTATCCTAAATAATTAAGACCTACTTCAAAAGCTTTGATTATATATTAGTTATACCCAAGCTAAAATTGATGCACTACATTGATCATTTTTGTCATGCGGCAGCCATATTTTATCCATCAATAATCGATCATCGATAGTTTGATGTAACCGATGATCCATCATGAAATTTTAACTGATTCCCAGCCCTAGTTTAATGGGTACTGTTCACTGCTGCTATTCATTGTTATCAAATGCAACTGAAAAACTTTAAACAAGTTCGCATTACCGTGTCAACCGGCGATAATTACAATTGGCATCAAAGATATGCCTGGTAACGAATACAAACCATATCCAATTAATGAAATGGCATAAAGTATCAGAACAATGCCACCAGTTTTATTTTCCATGTATGCTCTTAAGTTTTGTATTATCCGTCGCAATGCTACTTCTATCGACTTCTATGTACACACACACACACACACACACACACACACACACACACACACACACACACACACACGCACATATGTATATCTGAATTTTAATTCTTCCTCTACGGAGACTTGAACCCGGGTCCTCGGATTAACAGCACCCATCGCCTTGCTTGTAATCACCGCCCCCCCCTTCAATATTTCGACAATGAACACATCATCAAACAATGATGGTATCATACCCACCTTCGAACCTGTAGGATAATGTTGTTTATTCGTGTTTATAAAAATAATGTTAGTATTATCAAGCATTCTCTTCTAGAATCCATGGATAGTACTCTCCGTTCTATTCAATGTGTATTTGTAATACTCTGTAATTTTCTCTATTTACCTTGATTTCTGTTTTAGGAATCCAGAATGACTGTGTCTAGGTGTACAGATAGGAATTATTTAATAGGTCGACATACGGGTATGTCTGCTACGAAAAAACTTATCTAACATGTATGATTATATATATATATATATATATATATATATATATATATATATATATATATATATATATGGTATATATATATATATATAGATAGATAGATAGATAGATAGATAGATAGATAGACGTACATAAAATAGTTAAAATGGGCTTTAAATATGAAGATAAAACCTATTACAGTGCGCAAAGTAATCCTTGTAAAAGATGCACAGAGTTAAGATAAGAATCACAACAGCTTCATTGTTAATCTCGAACCTTAACAAAATCTTTCAGAAATAATAGACAGTGTTTCTTCATGTTTTTATTCTCTCTGACAAAAGAGATTTTATTTTTAACCACACAATGTTTTCTCTCTGCCAAAATAGATTTAATATTTAATAACACAACTACAGTATTAATCGCGTGCACCAGATATCGATAAATTCCCATGAATATTGTTTTATAGAACTTACAGATTCATTGTTGCGTTAGGACTTAAAAGCACCAGATGTAATCCAATGTTTAAGATATTGTTGTAATATGGAGAATATTGAAAACCGGTTACCGATTATTACGATGTGAATGAATTCAGAGAACTTTAATTAATATTTAATTTTGTAGCATTACGTTAATTGAGGACGGTCAAACAAGTCTACTTCTTTTGCATCCAGTATTAGTACAATCAAAAGAAATAACTTTCATCCAGATGGAGAAAATATTTCAGAGTGTGAGATTGATGAACAAGAGTACGTGTTATAACATAGCTTTCAAACGCTTCTGTATTATGACAAAATACAATACACAAAAATGGAAATCTGTTTTCACAAATACGTTTAGCAACACAGTAGCAAACAACGCACGAAAAAGCCATTCGGGCGCACCATATTCCTAAAGACAGCATACAATATTAACCAAACTCCTTTAATAAAATAAGTTCTATTATAATCCCCGTATGTCTGGTGCATTTAAAATGGGAAAATACAAGTCATTGTCCGAATGTAATGATGATGTTCAAGGTACAACTAAGCCAAGTTGAATCATAATTCTAAATTAATTGCACAGATGTTTAAAACATGCTGTATGTACGATTAAATATAATCGTCAGTGTCTTTTAATTGACGTAATGTTAATGGAATTGTATGTATTCAAATGATTTATTTACTGGAAGGACTAAGTGCTCTTCATTCTTAGAAACTGAGACTTGAATTTATAGGGATTTAATAATTGGGTTGTATCATTGTGATCCAACAAAAGACCGTTATTACACCGCCACGACACGTGCTGCCACTGGCACATCAACACTTTAAGCTTTGAATTAAATTTGAATTTACACTAGAGTTTATTCAGACCTTTAGTCATAAGTCTTGTGTCTGTAATACTATGATTATTTGGGATTTAACTCGCAATACCGTTAGTTCTTTGTTTAAAATTTTCACTTTGTATTCTATGGAAATAATTTATTTTATGATTTTTACAAAACATGTTGCTTCTCACTCTTTTATATTACTTGTTTGAAGAACAGAGGTTCGTGCTAGAGTGGAACCTCTCAACTCAAGCATCCCACTGCACAAATTTACGTTTTCGGATATTTTTACCCTGGTCATTAAACATAACTAGGTGACCTCTCAAGCATATTGAAATATTTATATCTTTGTAAAAAGCATCAAAAGTCAATAAAATTGGAGAGTAAATAGCATGTATTAGTTTAAATTTTAAATATTCTGTTTTGTTTTGGTTTTATTTTCATGTCTAAACAGAATTAATTGACTGGTTACATGCTCCAATTAAATGTACAGGGTCTCACGTTGGATTTGGTTTACTGAAATAAAGATTATTAGAATTAAGGAAGAACAACTCTTAGACCAGAAATATGTTACGGTTTCAAGGGCGTTATGTTTTCTTGATGTTTTCTTCTGGACAGATTTCACTCCATAAATAGTTTGATAGGTTAAGATATTTGAAGGCCTAATAAGCCAAGTTATATAATTATATTAAGCAAGCATGAAGCAAGTCCCCAAAAGGAACAAATTAATTACTCCGATATCTGTCAATAGAAAACTACCTGGACATGATATTGTAGTCATCTTGCAACAAGTTATATCAGCATGCGGTACACGGACACACACTTATAAAAGAAGTGTACTCGTCGTCAAGATGGCGATCATTTAATTTTGACAATGAGTCGAAAACATGCTTAAAGCCAAATTAAAATTTGTGACAAACAATATCAAGTTAATTACGCACAATATGTGATCTAAGGACCACGTACAACAAAACAGAATATCCGCGAATGAATCTGTCTTCAAAAGGTCAAAATTGTAACAGTGCTGATAAAATGTATGCAGAAACCCAGACAAAACTTTTGGTAAAAATTGATTAATATTCCATAAATATGTTACTGATTTATATCTTGAAACCATTCTTATCTTTTACAGACAACATTTGTCGATTCCGTAATATAAATTAAATCCTATTCTCTTTGATATCTGAAGTTCAATTGCATTATTTAATTTATACACCCTCGTATCAAATGGAAATAAATCAGGGATGAAAAATATCATTATGCAGATATATAATGTACCTATGGTTTCTTTGGTGAAGAGACGTATAAATAATCTTTATTCAGGGCATGTATGATCATCGATGTAGACATAATTATTTCAGATGACCTAAGTTTAAATCCCATTCCAGTTGTTGATGACACCTTAAATCTCTTGATTGAGAATACGTGTATCCCTTGTATACAAGGCCGAGATCAAACGTGCATAGTTTTACAACCAGCACATAATCAGATATATATCGCAGCTTTTGGGTCAACAGAGATATGGATGAGTTCTGTATTGAATACATGTTTTACGTAATCAATTTGTCTTGTGTATTCATTTCTATCACTGGACAACACACAGAAATATTCCTATCCTTTCCAGACTCTAAGATATCCACTGTACTCAAGAGAATCGCAATGATTGTCAAGGCGTCAATTTCGCTACAGAAATTACAAGTAGCTCTTACTTTCTATACGACCTTCCACACGCTATTTCAAAGATTAAGATCGTAGACATATCTAGGCTTTTGGAAGAATTTTTCTTTCCCTCTTTCTGATGATATTGTTAAACGTGTGCACTTCATCATAATCGTAATAAATTTGTTACCATATTATATGAATGGAGCTTATACAACTCCTTCAATATTATTATCACATTATATGAATAAAGCATTTACAATAACATTAATAATATCATCACCAACTCTGTCTTCCGCCTACCACTTCGCAACAAGACGTCATGGATGCACCCACGCTCCAAGCACTGGCATCTGCTCGACTACGTCATAGTGCGACAGAAAGACAGGCAGGACGACAGAGTGACGAAGGCTGTGTGTGGAGCTGAGTGCTGGACTGACCACAGGTTGATCATCTCCAAACTTAACATCAGGATACAGCCTCCTAGACGTCTTCAAGGAAGCAAGACGCCGAAGCGACTGAACGTCTCCAAGCTGAAAAACGATTCAGTGAAGCAGTCCTTTGCAGACGAACTAGACAACAAGCTGGAAGCCATCACTCTAGGCTCGCATGATGTAGCGTCTGATTGGGCGTCCCTTCGGATTATTGTCTACTCAACCGCCGCCGATGTGATAGGCCCTACCACGCGCAAGCACCAGGACTGGTTCGACGATAACGAGGACCGCATTCAAGAACTGCTCGACGAAAAACACCGCACACATAGAGCGCTGCTAAATGACCCGCACTCCACATCTAAGAAAGCTGCATTCGCCAATATCAGAAGAACAGTGCAGAGAGAGCTCCGACAGATGCAGGACACATGGCTGAGCAAGAAGGCTGACGAGATCCAGTCGTATGCAGACCGCAATGACATGAAAAGGTTCTACGAGGCGCTCAAGACAATCTACGGTCCCATTAAATCAGGATCTTCCCCCCCCCCCCCTCAGTGCAGATGGGAACACGCTGATCACTGATAAGGAAGAGATTCTCAAGCGCTGGGCAAAATACTTCGACAGTGTCCTCAACCGTCCTTCCTCCATAAACGCTGAAGCCATCGCTCGCCTGCCAGAAGTCCCAACCAACGCTTCCCTCTCGGATTCGCCAAGTCTCACAGAAGTAAAGAAGACAATTAAAAGCCTATCGAGTGGCAAAGTCCTGGGTTCTGACTCCATCCCAGCGGAAGTCTACGCAGCTGGTGGTCCCCGACTGACGCAGAAGCTTACTGACTTCTTCCAGTCTATGTGGAACCAGGAGAGGATTCCGCAGGAGTTCAAAGACGGAAGGGGAACCGGCAAGCATGCGACAACCACCGTGGCATCTCCCTATTATCCATCGCAGGGAAGATACTGGCCAGAATTCTGCTAAATCGACTAACCATCCACCTGGAGCAAGGCTTGCTACCAGAGAGTCAGTGCGGCTTCAGGCAGGATCGGGGCACCGTGGACATGACCTTCGCAGCCAGACAACTCCAGGAGAAATGCCAAGAGCAGAACGTCAGCCTCTACACCACTTTTGTGGACCTCACTAAGGCTTTTGACACTGTGAGTCGTGAAGGTCTGTGGAGGATCATGGTAAAGTTCGGATGCCCTGAGAAGTTCATCACCATGGTCAGACTGTTCCACGATGGCATGCTCGCTAGAGTACAGGATGATGGAGAGTTCTCCCTGCCCTTTCCAGTGACAAACGGTGTCAAACAGGGCTGCGTTCTTGCCCCGATCCCGTTCAGCATGATGTTCACAGCGATGCTGACCGACGCTTTCCGTGAGGGTGACATTGGCATCGATATCCGGTTCAGGACTGATGGGAACATCTTCAACCTGAAAAGACTGCAGGCTAAGACCAAAGTCCAAGAAGACACCATCAGCGACCTCCTCTTTGCTGACGACTGCGCTTTGAATGCTGGTACTCAGTCTGACATGCAAGAAAGTATGGATCGGTTCTCCAAAGCCTGCACAGACTTCGGACTCACAATAAGTATGATGAAGACCGAAATCATGTACTAGCCTGCACCCTCAATCCCCTACACTGAACCCAGCATTACTGTCGATGGACAGAAGCTCGCTGTTGCTGACAAGTTCATCTACCTTGGCAGCACCTTGTCTCACACAGTCTCCATCAATGAAGAGGTCACTCTCAGGATCGCTCGTGCAAGTGCAGCCTTCGGCAGACTTCACAATACTGTGTGGAACAGAAGAGGAATCAGCCTGCAAACCAAGCTTAAGGTGTACCGCGCAGTAGTACTGCCCTCCCTCTTGTACGCCTGTGAGACATGCACGGTATACAGTCGCCATGCAAAACAGCTAAACTCCTTCTACATGCGCTGCCTCAGAAAACTGCTCCACATCAAATGGCAGGACAAGACTCCTGACACAGAAGTCCTCCAGAGAGCTGAGATGGCAAGCGTCTATGCCATGCTCAGAAGGTCACAACTCCGCTGCGCTGGCCATGTCTGCCGTATGCCTGATAAGCGCATCCCGAAGAGACTGTTTTATGGGGAACTCGCTGAAGGCAAGCGTTCCAGAGGAGGCCAAAAGAAACGGTTCAAGGACACGCTCAGAGCCTCCATGAAGTCCTGTGGCATTGATCCAGACAGCTGGGAGCAGTTTGCCGAAGACCACTCTCCCTGGCGTCACCAGATCAACTCAGGCGCAGCTGCTTTTGAAGAGCACCGGATCAACGAGGCCAAACATAAACGCCAGCAGAGGAAGAGCAGAGCCAGCGCCAACCCTCAGTCCATCCAGCCCCCCGGCAATTCCCTGTCCTCATTGCCCTAGACTCTTCAGAGCGCGGATTGGCTTCACCAGTCATCTGCGCATTCACAGACCAGCCCAGATCTGAAGTCATGGTCGTCTTCGAGACCAAAGGACGAACAACAACAACAATAATATCATCATGTTAATTGAATAAATCATATGCAATTACTTTATTAATATTATCACACGATATGAATGAAGCATATACATATACTTTATAATATCATCATGTTAATTAAATAAATCATATGCAATTACTTCAATATTATTGTCACATTCTATGGATAAAATTTTAAACCCAGCACATAATCAGATATATATTTGTAATATTTTGGTAAAAATGGATATGGATGACTCCTGTATTGAATGCATGTTTTACATAATCAATTTGTCTTGATTCTTATTCATTTCTATCACGGGACACCATGCAAAAGTATTCCTACCCTTTCCAGGCTCTACGGTGTCGACTGTACTCAAGAGAATAATAACTTTAATACTATTATTTTTACATTATATAAATAAAGCATATACAATTACTGTAAGAATATTATCATGTTATATAAATAAAGCATATACAATTACTGTAAGAATATTATCATGTTATATAAATAAAGCATATACAATTACTGTAGAATATTATCATGTTATATAAATATAGCATATACAATTACTGTAAGAATATTATCATGTTATATAAATAAAGTATATACAATAACGTATATGCTGATTGCCTGATAGATTCTGTTTCAAGAATAGTATAGTTTGTTTTCTAACTAGAAGGGTATGATAAAATAACTTTTTCATAGAATAAGCCTGAAAAATATTCATGTATGCGTACTTTTCATTTAACTCGGACAAAGATCATCTGACTGGAATTATTTTATATAACTGTCAGAATGAAACAAATGGGTTGACGTTTTCACCGCAGGTAATTTATGGATTCAGTAGCACTCACAACATCTCCATAGATATCACTTTAGTTGTATGACATCTCCATAGATATCACTTTAGTTGAAGAGAACAAAGATGATAATACATCAAAACTAGGTATTAATCTATTCGCTTGTTACCGACTGATGAAATATGCAACACTGGAAAACCAGACAGAGAATTACAAACCAAAATTTGCAAAACAAATAAGTTCTTCACTGTATCTTGGAAGAATTTAAAATAAGGTAAGTAATTTTAGGTGATACAATAGATACAAACTTGATAACTTATATGAAGAGTATACGCACAGCATGGTTTCCAATCATTCTAGTCTCTACATAATAAACTAAATAATATACACATATATATTTTGAAGAAACAAGAATAAAAAGTAAGCAGATATTGCACTTGTTAACTGAAAACATTCATCCACTTGTATTTTGTCATTAATTACTGACTTCATTCTTAACTGGCACTTTTAAGACTTGACACATAGTTATTCAATTTATACAGCATTTGCAAGCACTGTTTGCATCCACTGACATACTAATCACTTGTCGTGGATAATAATAATGCAGATGACGATGATGAAGATGATTCCTGAAGAATGAAATAAGCGTTAGATTGCGATATTATATTTTTAAAAGGCCTTTAGCTCGTTCAGTTTCTGAAAAGACGTATTGTCTTTATGAATTCACATATATCAGCTGGCATGCAATTTATTTTAACTCTGTTGTTTAAAGTCCGAATATTGATTTTTCTGACGTGAAATCAATTGGCCTAATTGCTATGTGTCACAGCTAGCTGAATTCTGATGCAAATCATAACAAGACTACTTTGTGTAATCTTTCCACTGAAGCAATATTGGAGTACTGAATTTTTTTTTAACAATACATTGAACCCACTCCCTTACCGGGTTTAAGGTTAGCTGTGCCTGTATTTCCATTGAACTTTAACGTCACATTATATTTGATCTCAATGTCCCTATATAACAAACAGATAGATAGATAGATAGATAGATAGATAGATAGATAGATAGATAGATAGATAGATAGTCTGTACACTTTACATATAGCGTGTGCAGTTTGCAGTTTGTGATATTACCACACGTTAACATATCACTTTATATGATTCTGATTGGTCCAAATAAGCCCATACAATTCTTGCGCAGTAGTCTCTTTACTGACTGACTGCAATCGTTGGAAAAGTTTCTTCATCCCGCCTTTTGGAACCTTTAATTTTTATTAATACTATGAATGTATTGGCGGCCATTTTCCGAATCGACTGACCAAAGGGAATTTAGAGAAAAGGTCACGTCCTTCTGAATATGGCGAATTTACCCCACTGGGGCTCGTTGTGCCATGCATTATCTTTCGCTGAAAAAAGGTGTTAAACCCCAAACAACAACAACAAATAAAATTAAGAGTATTGGTCCGGTGATAGCGTTTATGACGGGAAGGGTTCGGCGGTAATCCTGTATGAATACCCAACAACTTCCAGTACTGAAAGTGGCATACCTTAGGTATCACCATTGTTACCTTGATCGTCTAACCTCAACGAATCAAACTATGTAACATCATATGGAACTTCCATACACATTATGCTTTGAGAAACGTTTTTCTCTGAGCCAATTGTTCCATTCATTCTGGGGGACATTTACTTTTTTAATTCTTGTTTGTAAAAGAAAATATATTTTAAAATTTTATTAGTTATACAAAAGCCAAAAAAGTCTACACTAGTTTGAGACTATTTGTTTACGCACAACCAATGAAACGAAAACGAACTTTGTATGAGTCAGAATGAATGCAATTATTTCTTCTTCTTCTTATCTACTTAAGTTACAATTAAAAAGATATGTGATAAAGAGAATCTCAAATGGGTAATGATTTAATATTAAATTAATGAACTTGTTGAATAATGTCCAGCTTCTGAGAGCCAATTATTTTCATAAATTCAATACTAAATCATGACCCATTTGACCTGGGTTCGAATCTCCGTAGAGTATGCATTAAAAATTCTCTGACCTGTATGATAGTATTATTTGTATTATATATATATATATATATATATATATATATATATATATATATATATATATATATATATATATATATATATGTTAATATATAGTATATATATATATATATATATATCTAATTTCTTTGCTGTTGTGCAAAGTGAAGTTACTTGATTCAGTGTTGTATACTTTGACTATTTAGATTCTTAACAACTACTATTAACTGTGCATATCAAAGTTATTCTTAATAAGTCACCTCTTGCTTTCGCTAGGAATCGGAGCTGAAATATCCTAAACAAGCCATGCAAAATGTAGATCACCAGATGCCAGTTTTGGATACAGTATTCAATAATCACTGCATGTATTTATATCAAACTACTTATTAAAGTCTAGGTGCCTTGTCAATCTGAAACCTAAATACGTATTCAAATCCTTTTAGTTTGTGGTTCAGAACTCCCTCCAGTATATAATACTGATGCATGTATATTATAAAGTTCCAGAATCCAGAGTGGTTATGTTGCTAATCATATAAAATAAACCAGTCTGTGGTTTCTAAAGCGCAAAATTTAATTTTTAAATAGTCCATGACTCTCCAGGGATACAAAACGTTATAAATTTAATTTTATATGGTACAAACTTTTCTAGGGAAACAAACCATTATTAATTTAATTTTTGTATGGTACAAAGCTTTTCCAGGGATACAAAACATTATAAATTTATTTTTTTACAGAGATCTAGAACTATTAGGACATGCTATCAGTCTAAATGTAATATTCTTTACACCCTAATTGCAAGTGACCCTAATATATATTGCCGCGTCCGCCAATGATCGTAAATACTATCTTCCGGGAAAGACGGTAAAAATCGAGAACAAGAGCAACGATTGGAATTCATGCACAAATAGAAGTGATGCAGATCAAAAAGGAAATTGTTCAACCATTTAGGTAAAGGGCGAATGTCTTACTTTCAGTCATTGTAACCTTCGTGTATTGTTTTCCTGATATTTAGGACAAAAGCAATAAAGTTTTACACGGGTTTGCCATTTCTTTTTTGTGTTGCGTCCTTAATTACTGGATTTGTTAAGAGAAATAATCTTGATAATTCACTGGAGTGTAAGATGAAATAAATTTTTCACTGCAGCGTTTGGTAACATTAGTAGTAAATATGGCCGCTTTGCATGCATAAGAACCATGTACCAAGAGTCTTGCATCTCATGAAGTATCACAATGATACAATCCATAATGTCTTGAATGTGATGAAGTACCACAATAATACAATCCATAATGTCTTGAATGTGTTGAAGTACCACAAGTATACAATCTAGAATGACTTTAATGTCATGAAGTACCACAAAAATACTATTTAGAATGTCTTTAATGTCACGAAGCACCACAGTGATACAATATAGAATGTCTTGAATGCCATAAAGTACCACAATGATACAATCCAGAATGTCTTTGAATGAGTTCTTAATAATACCAAAGTAGTATATTTAGTCCAAAGGTCAATGAGTACTTTGTAATTCCACTGTATAATTTAAATACATAAGTCTTCTTAAATAATATATGAGCGCAACTACAAACCCTAATTGAACATTGACGAGGAATGACATGAAACAGAAATGAATAATTTTTTACGTAATACCCTTTATATAAAAACATCACTTGACCAGCGACGTAAAACAAATCCTACGAAAAACAAAACCCACCAAATTATGAAGAAGGTCAGGTTTTGTACTCAAATTTAAGGAGACATCTTGTTTACTTCTTAGAACGATGACAAAAGTCAGGCAGGCATCAATTCCACGACCGGCAATCATGAAACAAATTAAGCATATGATATAGATATACATAAAACAGGCCCTAATGAATCAGACTGAAAACCTTATGTCTGTATAAAGAATTATGAGCGAAATAGATTTACGTATGTGCCGCGATATGTGTATGATATATGTGGAAAAAAGAACGATATTTGGTTTTCTTTTTTGGCTGTATATATGTTCTAAAAGTGTGCAATGCAGCGTAAATGCTATATATGTATATGTGTATTTGGTACTCAGTGTATTTTATACATATGGCTGCAATGTTTGTCTGCTGGTGTTTTTGTTATGGTCATTTAATAATTGGAGGTGAGGTGGCAACTTTCTTTTCATTTGTTTTAGTCTTAAAAAAAAAAAAATTCTTTCTTCTTCCCTGGCATTTTCGTTCTTCCCAGCATCTTCTTATTTACCAGTATCTTCCCATCCGCCCCTTGTTCTTATTCGCATTCTCCACTGATATGGTTGTTTGTCTCTCCGTCTTTGTAGTCCTATGCGTCATCTCATTTGTATCATAATCTTCCTCGTCTTCTTCCTCTCCATTGCTCTTTCCCTCCTATTTCAGTCTTCATCTTCTTCTCTTCACGTTTTTCTACTTACTGCGCCCTCAGTTTTTATATTCTTTCCCTGCTTTTCCTTTCTCTCCTCTCATTTTTGACCTCTTTTCAGAGTGTTTGTTTGCTTTGTCAAAGAACAGAACTTTGCACATTTCTACCTCAGGTTATTGTTATTTATTGGGGCGATATATAAAACTTACACGTTTGTGTATTTATTTGTCTAAACCACCACCATTTCAGTCTTGAACTTTGTATCCTCCCATTATCTGTTTTGCTTTTTTTTCCCATTCGTCCTTTTAAGAATGTATTCTTTTTCTTAATGCTAAGTAATCCGTTCAACATTGCGAACAAAATTTCTTGAAATGAATAGTGGTCTGGTCCTCATCAATTAGTTTCATTACCACATGTAACTACTACACGTATGTATGCCCTACCCATTTTATCTCGTTGATTTGTAAGACCAATACCACAGACCGTTAAGTTCGCTGACACTAACTCGTCCCAAAACGTCTTGAGTGGAACAGCCTTCTTGGTTTTGAAAAGCATTTCTTGTTCTTTAAGTTATCTAATTTAATTTATAAACTGTATATCTCTGATATTACTTCAGTGTTTTGGTATTAATTTATTTAGTTAGTTATTTAATAGCATTTCACTTTGTTTCCCTCTGTGGAGAATTAGCACATATCACATGTACTACAGCTACCAATAGTAGTAATATTCAACGAGGGCACATATGACTTTCAACTAAAATTACTAATAGTATTCAACGAGGGCACATATGACTTTCAACTAAAACTACTAATAGTATTCAACGGGGGCAGATATTACATGTATTACAACTACGTCTAGGAGTAGTATTGAACGGGGCACATGTTATGTGTATTACAACTAATACTAGCAGTAGTATTCTACAGGGGGTATGTATTACTACTACTAATAGTACTCAACAGGGGACACATTAAATGTATTACAATTACTTATGTTATTCAACAGAGAGCACATTTTACATGTATTACAGGTACTAATAGTACTCAAAGGGGGCACATTTTACATGTATTACAGGTACTATTAGTACTCAACAGGGGGCACATTTTACATATATTACAGGTACTAATAGTACTCAACGGGGGGGGCATTTTACATGTATTACAGGTATCAATAGTATTCAACAGGGGGCACATTTTACATGTATTACAGGTACTAATAGTATTCAACAGGGGGTACATTTTACATATATTACAGGTACTAATAGTACTCAACAGGGGGCACATTTTACATGTAATACAGGTACTAATAGTACTCAAAGAGGGCACATTTTACATGTGTTACAGGTACTAATAGTATTCAACAGGAAGAACATATTACATGTATTACAGGTACTAATAGTACTCAACAGTTTTCCGCATGGGGGCATATATCTCATGTATTACAACTACTAAGTGTATTCTACAGGAGGCACATTTTACGGCTATTACAACTAGTGCTAGTATAGGTATTCTACATGCGCACATATTACATGTATTAAAGATACTGGTAGCATTATACAGAGGGCACATATTAAATTTATTATAGCTAATACTAGTATTCTACAAGGGTACATGTGATAGCATGTATTACATGTATTATTACTACTAATAGTAATCTATAGGGGACACATATTACATGTATTTTAACTGTTGATAGCAGTAGTATCAACGGAGACACATATTCCATATACTACATGTACAAAAATAGCATACATGGAGCACATATTGCATATATTACAGCTAATGATATTATTCTACAGAGGCCACGTAATACATGTATTACAAATATTCTACAAGGGGCATATCTTACATGTATTACAACTACTAATATTATTCTACATAATACATATTACATATATTGCAACCACTATTAGTAGCAGTATGCAACAGGTGGCATATATTATATGTATCACAACTACTAATGGCATTAGTGTTTTACAGGAAACACATATTACATGTGTTACAACTACTACTAATATTAGAACTCTTCACGAGGCACATATTGAAACAATTCTACCAATCAACGTATATTCTTATCAAGTGGATTTGCATATATCAATGTGGATTGAGATAATACATTATGACCTTATATTGTTTACATTCCCGTCATGTTGCAAAGTTTGCACCGCAGTTTCCAATGCCAAAAAAAAAAAAAAACAACAAAAAAACAAAAACAATGTCGTAACAGTTTTTGACACGTGAATCTGGTATAAAAGAAATGTAATTTTATACATTATGTATCTCATATAAAATGATTTGTTTAAATATTAATCATTTGGAAATATATTTTTTATGCCCAGTTGGTACATAATAGCACTGTAAACTGTTTTCACTTACCTTATTTTGAGAAAGAAATAGGCAATTGTATCCATTTTCTTCAGGTTTAAGGTAATACTCATGTACTATTATAATATTTCTTCACCAGTGTGATAAAATTGTTCCTCTTCAGTGTTGGCTCTGTTTATAAGATATTGTGAAACGTTTGCCATCTTTTGCTGTTCCAAATCGGGCGCCATTTTTACTACTGTACGTATTGGCGTTCTACTAGAGGGCAATCATGTTAATATCTTTCCGAAATATTCCATAATTAGCAATACTATTGGAAAAACTGTGTCGTGAATTTCCCGAGTATGTTCCCAAAATAGGGGTGAGATCCACCATTCTGGCAGTTGTGATTCTGCTGGGTTCCAGTGAATGTCTGAAGATCAAACAGTCAAACAAACAAAAGTCTCTCTTTCTCTATTTTGATCTCAGTTTATAATTTCTTCAAGCATTAATAACAAGGCAGACTAGCTACTACCGACACATCAAATTATTGGAAGTGTATTAGACCTATACTCATATAGTAATTATTATTTTTTACCGTGCGAGTGTCTTTACACACCGTTAACCACTGGCTGAGAACGGGGCTCCAATGGTCATTTTCCAGTAACAACTTTGTCGTTGAGAGACGCTACTTTAGTACTAATAATGAATATAATACTTATCTTAGCTTTTTTCAATGTTTATTTCCCTCGTCATATCAGATAAAAACTTCCGCCGAGGGATTTGACTGACGACATTGTCACTGTGTCGTCATCAACATAGCCGTCTGCTATCCTAAGGGAAATCAATATTCCGATTGGCATTATCAAATTTAATACTCAGTCACATGTATCGCTTTGAAATCACACATTTCCATGCATTTTCCGGTTTTTGTGTCATTTGGATGTCGAAATAATCTACCAGACACAACGATAGTGTGTTGTTACAAACAACACACATTATCGCATCCGACCTACTCAACTTACTAGTGACATCCGGTTCCATACTGTGCCTGTAACATATTTACCATGAGACTCTAAACCACAAACTCAGGTCTGATTCCGATCCTTGATTTACGCTCGAAATCACTACCATTTGGTACGTCATATGAACAAATTTTGATAAATACTAACTTATTATTATGTGCAATATTAGTTTGAGAATTGAAATTATCTGAATTAGAGATGATGTAAATTATGATGAATTGAACATATATGTTGATTTTCACATGCAATGTAACACTGATATCACTCTTCTCATTTCATCATGTTTTATCTCTCCACTGTTGTACTTATCATTCTGCGTATTTCCAAATATTATATTTCGCCACTTTGATCACTAAATTATGTAAAGAAACACATACACAAGTCTGGAAGCAATATAACAAACTGTGTTGACTATATATTTGTATTGTTTGTGCTATCGTAATCTACATAAGAAATTTTGTGGTGAACGCACCATTTCTCGACACTGTAATGCACAGAAGAGATGTCGTAACTGACACGGCTATAGCTGTCCATCTATTCCATTTTTTTTTTTTTTTTTTTTTTGGCTTTGACCCTGACACGTTGCAATATTGTAGTTGTTACATTTGCTAATAATATTTGACAGGGGGCACAAATTTCATGCATTACAATTAATACTAATAAAATTATTCTACAAGGGGCACATGTTATAGGTATTACAACTACCAATATGATTATATAGTGGAGAATATTATATTATTACACCAGGGGCACAAATTATATGTGTTACATCTATTAATAAGATTCTGCAGGGCCAGTTATTACATGTATTACATTTACAGATAGTATATTACGGGGGCACATGTTGCATGTATTACAACTATCAGTAGTATTTTACAGGGGCATATATTACCTAGGATAATAGTGTTACAGTAGGCACTTTATTTCTTATCCTTCTACATCTATTTCTAACTTTCAAATAGCAAGTCAATGTTACTAAATAATCGCTTTAGCATCATCATTGTCGTTAATATCATTTTAATTTCAAGTTACGGGCAGTTTTACTTAATTAAATGTTGGTTCACTATGAGATAATATAGGGAAGAATTCTTGATTTCAGACTGCATGGTCCATATATCTAGATTAAACTATCAAATATAAAAGTATATTAAACATTAAACAATGTCACGAAATTGTATAAATCCCTTTATTTATTAAATACATGTACTCAGGTTTCGTTTGTTTGTGTATAACGATACCCGAGGGTGATTTATGTATATTGTACAATTGTTTGCAACAGTTAGTTCGGTTCATCCTATGCCGCACGTGCGAAGTGCTTGGGAAGAGCCGAATACTTCCAACTCACAGACGATGTAGGGTTGCATCGTCCGTGCATAAATGCCTCACTGTAAGACTAAAATCTTTACATTACGGAACGTCTTGTCAGTGAGCAGTCTACTTAAGGACTTGCACATCATAAAGGTATGTGAGTTATTTATTAATTTCTTATGTATATTATAAGTTATAGTTATTGTACTACCACGTTTTTATATATTTTCTATGTAGCTTCGTCTTACGTTGTATAATGCAAATATTTTCTATTCTTGTTCGTGGCTTAGCTAGAGATTTATATTAGCAATATAAAGTTGCATTTTTAAGAAACGTTTAGTACCGTAGGATTCTTATCGGACACTGGTAGGTTCACTTCTGAACCTGTTTGTTGCTTTGTAATGTTGTGCCGATAATGTAATTTATATAGAATACCGTATATAACGTCATTACGTGGTATCGCATATGCCCGTATCATACATAGTACACGGTGTTAGATGTATTTTCAGCTGATCGGAGTTGACGAGGTATCAGCTGTAAAGCTAACCGTAGAAGTTGACCATAGCAGCTGTAAAGCGGAACCATCGCAGCCATAGTGCTGAGTGAATGTGTTGCTGGTTGAGTAGTATGTGATCGGGCGTTGTTGACCGAATTGGTGGGCGCTGATTGCTTGATTGACCAAGGAATTGAATGGTGGTCGGTGAAATGCTGACTGCTTGATTGACCAGTGTGACTGGTAGCAAAGTGTGCTAGTGACGGAGTGTGTTTGTGTTACTCCTTGCATGTAATCTTTAAACTGTGCGCTAATTTGGGGGTTTGTTATACCCAGTGTTTTGGAGACTGTAAAAATATTGTGTAATGATATCTGTCCTTTTTGTGTAAGATATCTGTCCCTTTTGTTTTCATCATTTTACTATTTGAGTAAAGTACCTCATTTTTCACTATTTGAGTAAATACATTTAACTATATAAGTGAAATACATCATTTTTACTATTTGAGTAAAACACACCATTCTTTTCGTCTTGTCAATTTACTGGAAATCATTAATTTTTGTCCTTTTACTGTGTAAGATCATTTATTTGTGTTCACATTTATGTTGCATTATTAGGTTCGTGCGGATTCTGTTACTATTGTCCAATATTTGGATCTTATACACGCACGTATTAATCATAATTCTTTTTTCATTCAAGTCATTTATCAGTAAACATTGTATATGTATCACCATCAAAAGTGTTCTGTTATAAATCCGAAATCCAACCCGGTTATCTTGTTACAAACAAGCATGGTTATCTCATGTACAAATATACAGAAGCATCTACACCTAAACGCTTTGTCCAGCATTGTTAAGAATGAAATAATGTAATACATTTGATCAGAGAATTTAAACGAATGTCATAGCTCCACAGATAGTTCAAAATACAGTTCTTACTATTAGATATTCTTGTCACCATTGAAACCACATAATTTCTCATGACTTCTTCAAAACTGAATACATTAAACTTTACAAATATATGCGGTACTGTTCCATCTTGGAAGGTATTATCGAAGCTGACGACTAGTATTTGCCAAATAATTCATTCAAAGTTTCAAAACATCAGCACAATATATTGTGCAGCAACAAGATTTGAATACTCTAATTTTGAAATTCGAAGAATAATTTCTAGATTATCTTAAATGCATACTTGTATGTGCACACAAAATGTTGTAATTTCTCATCATATACTCATCATCGGAGTGAGTATATTTTAAAATATGACCCGAATACCTGTGACTGTTGACATGTATAAGAGAATGACGGTTGAGGTGTACCGAGGTAGGATATACTGATTTGTAAAAAATGACTGAAAGACCATGCATACCAATTTTTGTGTTTTATAGGTGATATCATTCTCAAATGTGCATTGTTCACATATCATTAATAATTTCTTTTTACCTGCGATAGAGGGGTTTATCAACTGCGTATCTTCAGCAAAACTAGAATTCTTAAGAAATAACTCATTTGGAGTCAAATGTATCTCTACGTGATAATAACCTAGTTTGCAAATTAACTTATATATATATATATATATATATATATATATATATATATATATATATATATATATATATATATATATATATATATTAAATAACAAAAGCGATAGAATACGTACATGCCTCCCCCCAATAGCTACATGGAAGAAGCTTCACTCCTCCAATGCACATAGTACAACTGTTTACCATACCAGTTAACTAGAGTGTGAACTATATAGACGGGTATCTGAACATCAAGCAACTTTTTAAAGTGTGTCTAAAAGTTGACCCTAATATATGTCTTAGTACCGTCTAAAAACATGCAAACACAGGGCCGATTTGCTCTAAATAATATTTGGCAGTTTCCTTAAAGGCATAGAGGCACAAGTCTGTTGAACGATGTTTAAAACCAATCAAAGACTGTGACTTGACATTATTGTAGTTCAAAACGTTCAAATATTTTTGAAATAATTGTAAGAACTGTAGGTATGTAATTATTTTTGTTCTCCCGATTACAAATTTTATTAGCGAGATAGTATTGAATCTTTTGTGAAATCATCTGGAACAAAATTATGAACATAAGTAAAATTTAATAAAATCATCAAAACGAATGAAAACTACTAACAATTTTACGTGTCTACATCAAAAATCTGATCCTGAAAAATTTATCCACTTTTTTTAGCTCTGGCACCTTGAATATCAGATAATGTAATTAATTCCATACAATAAGAAGGAGCCTTGAATGCTGAAAGAACATTTTCCTTATTTGAATCGTTTTTAGCGCTGCTTAATATGGCTTCAAAACGGTTTTTTCCACATGTTGCATATGTTATTAAAGTCATGATTTCAATCGATGCAAATTGGTAGCCTATTGGAAGTTGTCCTAGAATTTTTTTTAACTTGCTTCCAGAATTCACGTTGGTCTAAATTTTAACATTCATTTACAAGCGTATCTGCTCTGTGTTTTAATTCTTCCTTCTTACATTATCTAACAGCATTCCTAAATTGAGCTCAAGTTTGGCCCATTTGGTTGCTGAGGCTTACCGTTATCTCGCCACATAAGATAAGTATTCCATGATGTTCTTTGACGCAATAATTCCAGCACCAAGGTGACCATGTTTGGATTAACTAGCTGTGCATTTACCAGAGTAGGGCAAAGTTTTACTACATCTGTGTTGAATCGAATAATCTGTTTCATATGCGGCTGATTACTACAGTCATGATCATTACAGACTGTAACACAATATGGTATCTCGTTGTTTAATAAAAATGCAGATGTTTGAGTATAATTCAGTTTTTCTTCGGCAGTGAGGTCTGACCAATTGATGTTCTGTTTCAGATTTAGAGTTCGCAGGGACATGGATCAAAACCAGCAAGTAGGTCAGTATTGATAGTCATTAAATTAGGACGATGATCGAACCCTACTAGGGCAAGAATTATTCTCATATCACTTATAGCGGAATGAGTAGATTGTGAAGATACACAACGACCCAACCAAGAGAGAGTATTGTGCGAGTCACTGACATAATAAAATTTTTGTGTTTTCTACTATAAATTTTAAGTAAAACATCAAATGACCACATTCATCACAAAATAGGCGAAGTTCATCCCCGAAAGGAATGGATTTGGCAGTATTGGCGTTCCAATCTCCTAGTACATAAGCATTTGGTGTATTAACATTGTCTACAATATAATTAATTTTACCCAAATCGTCGACAAATTCATAAAAGTTTTCAACATGATGGCAAGGTAAATACACCCTTACAAAAGAAACAAAGAGGAATCCACTGTCTTAATATTGGCTATTAATCTGGAATCATCGAGGTGTTGTACTTCAATAATACTTGCAAGAGATCTACGGTCTCCTATTATATATATATATATATATATATATATATATATATATATATATATATATATATATATATATATATATATATAAAAGCAATGTCGTATTTCAAATCACACAAGTCCAGTGAGTTCTTTACTTGCAAATAATTATGCAATATCCTGTTCATGATATTGCACTACTTTATTGTGCAAAGCGCACTAACTTGATAATTTTGTGCACCGCTTTTTTTACCCTAAGGTGCATTGCCTTCTTCCCGATAATATACCCGGCTGTGTTCAAAAGTACTCTATGTTATGTATAACTGTATTTAATGGTCCATTCTCCTTTCGTCCTACGTAACATATTTTCAGAACCCTGAAAATTAAATGAGTTAACAGCAACATATTCACTATAACGATAACCTTAATGAGCAAAGGTCGACTCATTCCATGCAAATTTACATATCGAGATTGTCATACCAAAATATACCAAAATGTAGCAAAATATATCCAAATATACCCAAATGTATCAAAATATACCAAAATGTACCAAAATATACCAAACATATCCCAAAATGTACCAAACTATATTAAAATGTACCACAATATACCAAATATACCAAAATATACCCTAAGCCGCCCATGCAATTTAATTAAAATAGGTTTATTTTTCCAAAGGTTCAGGAAGTACATAATTTTTATAGAATATTCATGATTTCTTTTTATACAATAACGATCTTTTAATTAAATAAATGGCCGGCACGCAAAGTAAATATGTAATTATTGTACTAAATTATTCTTATTATCGTTCACACGGTTCCCTTTTCGATTAGAATTGCGTATTATAAATATACGGATATCAATGTTAATGTGTCATATTAGCCATGGTTTAAACTCGTCTAAAATATTCTTCTTAACTTAATCCAAAATGCGTAGAAACAGCAAGCGGAGGAAAATGATTTTCCAAGAGCTATGAAATATTTACCTACGTCTTATATATCACGGGTAAATTCAGCAAGCACTGTCAATGCAAATCATAAAACAAACAATTGTACAAAGATATTACTGAAGAATAAACATTATTGCAGAACCGTATTGGATAATTGTATACATTTTTATATCAGGTTCTCATCCTTAATTATAGACTATTGGTATAAACTCATCTTTAAGTATAGACTATTGGTATAAACTCATCTTCAAGTATAGACTATTGGTATAAACTCATCTTTAAGTATAGACTATTGGTATAAACTCTAGTATTGTATCAGCATCAGATTTGATACTTAAGCATAACGGTAAGTCAAATCAAGACTAGATACAAAACTGTTATTTGTTTACTCAGAATATATTTCATTACACAGAAACTTGGATGTTCATTACCGACAGTATGGTTATATTGAACCAACCACGATACAATGTGTGCAAGTTCTATCACTTAAGATATTTATCGGCGTTGGTGACATTTACTGGAGATAAAGTGCTAGCTCCTTGTTGACAGAATTTGAACTTGTTATGCATGTTTAATGTACATTGGTTGTTAGTTAGTGTTTATTTTTTATTTAATTATATGTTGTTGATAATGTGACTTTATATGTTGGATTTAACAATGACCAAGATCAAGTTCTTTTTCTACCTGACCTAAATTGCTGATATTGGTTTTGTAGTAAACATGTTTATCTCACTCTGAGTCTTGAGCTTTGGAAATTCACTATAAATAAGCTTCTTCCAGGAAAAATTATTCATTCGTGCATTACGATCTTGGAAAAATCAATTGTATTATGTTGTGCCCAGTAATTCATTTGGGCTGAAATTTATTTCTTCAAATGATTTAATTCATTTAATTCGTCTCTGGAAATGCAAAGCGCTCTTCAAAAATAGCATTCTTGGAAATAGAAACTTGATTTTATAGTAAAATTTCAAATAAGAATTGGCACATCAGCGTTCTCGGGGCCACCACAGGCGCATCAACACCTTCAGCGTTGGATATAATTTGGATTTCATAACTTTAATTATTAGGACCTGTTTCTGTCATTCTAGGATTATTTGGGATTGAATTCGCAATACCGTAAGTTCCTTATTTACATTTGCACTTTGTATTCTAGAGAGATAAATCATTTGTTGAATTTTATAAAGCTTGTTGCTTCTCACTATCTCTATTACTTATTTTAAGACTATAGAGTCGTAATAAACTATGATAACTATGTATCAAAATGTACTTGTCTTGGCTTACGTTCGATCTTGGATGAGAGACATTTTGGGATTAATACAAGGATTTTTAGCGAACCTTTTCTTTAAAGGATATTTGTTTTGAACAAGCTGCCAACTTTCTTCCGTGTGCTGGGCAAGTAAATCACCTATGGAAACATAAAACTACTTTGCAACTAATAAGTTTAAAACGTTTGGCAATTGTTAGAAGCCACACGTATGTGATATGTGTGTATGCTAATGTATGCTGATACTTGGCCTGTCTTATTGTTACGAGCCTATGTTCTTAAAATAAGTAACAGAAAAGAGTGAAATGCAAAAGCTTTGTAAAATTCAACAATTAATTCATTTCCCTAGAATATAAAGTGAAAATGAGACGAATGAACTTACGGTATTGCGAATTAAATCCCAAAATTAACCAAGAATTAAAGACACAATTCAACTTTCATGTTCTATCTCAAGTGGTAATTGGAATTCAGACATGAAATATGAAAGAGATGGATATGTTGCAACCGTATTTCTTTTCTCGCGGACTTAGAGCGCTTGTGGACTTGAATAACCTTCGTCAGTATGACTGATTATTGCTAGAGATCTTAGTATAACCTTCGTTAATATGACAGATTATTGCTAGAGATCTTAGTGTAACCTTAGTTAATATGACAGATTATTGCTAGAGATCTTAGTGTAACCTTCGTTAATATGACAGATTATTGCTACAGATCTTAGTCAAGGATTGCAGCCTTAAATCTTAAATCACATCAGCAAGAAAAGAGTTGAAAGTGAGCTGATACAAATCTGAATTAGCTACAAGTTATACAAAACAAAAATTGAAGCTAAACAACTTCCCATCCTCACCACTCGCCTCGTGATATAAAATCGGAAATGACTTTAATTGTCAATAAGGGAAATGCCACTGTGATCAACAAAGTATGCACAATGTTTATTTGTCAATAAGGGCAATGACACTGTGATCAACAAACTATGCACAATGTTCAAAAGTCAACTGCGTCATTACTCGGACAAATGAACTCATCGTAAGTTTCCGTTCCCATGAAAATCCAGTTGTATCTTAATGTTCCGGACGATTCTTCATGTCTACTGAAGATCTTTAGCTATATTTCGTGCAAGGTCAACATATACTATTACCCTCTAATCATGTTAGATCAATAAGTACACGCTCTACTGTACCATTAAAAGAAGAAAATAAATTCCAACCGTTATATGGCTAATACTCCCGAAGCAACAAGCTTTCATTATCAGACACTCTTAGTTACCCAATGGTGCCGATTAGATTTTAAATAAAGCTTTACTTTCGTCGGACGAAATTTTTTAGCAGAGAGTGCGTTGAGTTGAATTATACTTACAGAGACTTTAACGGGTGTGGCATTATTTACAATAGAAGTTGATATCTGACCTTATTAATAATTTGTGTCGAAATTAAACTGAGAGTTATATGCACCATTAAATGAAATAATTCCCAAGGAGTACAATTCTATAACACACGTGTGTAGCAAGTTGAGATGTATGACCCCGCTATATCTAATAGGAACGATATCTGAATGCCAAAAAACTCGTATGAGTTGTTTGTATATAGAAACTACTTCACATAGTTAAAAATATTAATAGTGATTATCTTGTTTTCGCAACGAAAGAAAGAAAGAAAGAAAGAAAGAAAGAAATAAGATAAAGGACAGAAATAAAGAAAATAATAAGTAAGTAATAAATAAATAAATAAATAAATAAATAAAGGGTCTTACAATTCCTGAACTCAAGAAAAAATACCCATGTTCATTGAAATCCGATCCAGATTCGCCCCTGATAGAGATGTTGCAAAGGTTTTATCATCAAAAGGTTAGAAGACATATTCAGCGGTGTACGTGTTTAAGATTAAAGTCATATTAAAATGAAGTGAAATCATCTCTCTACTGCACTTTCACCTTCAGTTGCAATTTCCATAAATCGTTCCCACACTTCCTCCACCTTTGTCAACACCTTTAAAGCATTTCTTAATAATTCTCTAGAAGTACATATCATCCTTAGAGTCAATTGAAACCATTCCACATGGACACATAATCGGAAAACTTCAGAGTTAGTTGAACCCTTGACACATGGACACATAATAGGAACACTTTGGAGTCAGTTGAAACTTTGACACATGGACACTTAATCGGAACACTTTAGAGTCTATTAAAGCCTTTACATATGGGCACTTAATCGGAACACTTTAGAGTCAGTTGAAGCCTTGACACATGGACACATAATCAGAACACTTTAGAGTCAGTTGAAACCTTGACACATGGACACATAATCGAAACACTTTAGAGTCAGTTGAAACCTTTACACATGGACACTTAATTGGAACATTTTAGAGTCGATTAAAGTCATTATACATGGACACTTAATCGGAACACTTTAGAGTCAAGTGAAGCCTTTACACGTGGACACTTAATCGGAACACTTTAGAATCAGTTGAAACATTTACAAATGGACACTTACCGAAACACTTTAGAGTCACTCTGGCACATATTCAGTTTCTCAATAAAAATAAAATATGTTTCTTGGTTTCGAATACGTAGAGTGTAATTATATAATTATTTAAATAACTCTTTTGATATTTGTAGTTAGTTCCTCTTTGAATTATCAGTAAGATGACAGGCATAAATAGTTATGAGTCAGTTGCCAATCGACGCGAAGATACTGACAGTATCAATTATTTTCTCTAATTTTTGTTTACTCATTTAATTTGAAGCCACGTTAGTGACTAATACAATTATAGCGTTATCTAATACATTTCAGATTAACTCCATTGTATTTATGGTACATATAATCTCTTTCATATTCTTACAATGCAAATCGAAAACAGTATTAATGAATTTAGCAAATCGATTATAATGATGGTGAGAAATGGCCTACTGCAATATTTGTGACACAATTCCGCTTGTTATCAAATGCTGCCGTGTCAATGACTGAAAGCAATGCCATGTCCAATTTTAATATGATCAAGTCAACTGGCATATAGCTCTTTATTTTGTAATTAGACAATGTTTCAGTGATAAGCTGATGTATTCTTTAATTCGCTATGTAGAAATAGAAATGGCATTATTGATAAAAGTGTTAACCCAGAGTTAATTGATCGGATGCGACTCCACCGTTCACTCTACACAGTCATTGGTTACTTTACCTCATACATTCCATGATTTAATATTACCTTTTCAAATAAATGAGGAAACGACAAAGTGTTGAGCGTTTTTGTGTTCGTTTTATAAGATATAACTTCTTTCCTGAGGCCAGTCTACTATCCAGTTTTGAACCAAGATATTATTCTTTAACATTAGAAAATTCATATGTAACGGTTGCTCTGCGAGGTTGAATTGTTTTCTGTATAATAGTGATCAGTGACCAATCAGTATGAGTGGTACGTCCATCACATATACACTGTATAATAGTACTCAGTGACCAATCAGTGTGTGTGAAAAGTCCATCTTATATACACTATATAATAGTTGTCAGTGATCAATCAGTGTGAGAGAAGTCCATCTTATATACACTATATAACAGGTGTCACTGATCAATCAGTGAGTGAGAAGTCCATCACATATACACTATATAACAGGTGTCAGTGATCAATCAGTGTGTGAGAAGTCCATCACATATACACTATATTACAGTTGCCAGTGATCAATCAGTGTGTGAGAAGTCCATCACATATACACTATATAATAGATGTCAGTGATCAATCAGTGTGTGAGAAGTCCATCACATATACACTATATAATAGTACTCAGTTACCAAGCCGCACGTGTGAGAAGTCCAGCTTATTAGCAGTTATATGCTTACAAATGCGCGTGATTACCGTGTTATCACCAGTTATGTGCTTTGCAAGTGTGTGTGATTACCGTGTTATTAGTTATGTGCTTTACAAATGCACATGATTACCGCGTTAGCAGCAGTTATATGCTTTACAAATGCGTGTGATTACCATGTTTTCACCAGTTATATGCTTTGCAAATGTGTGTGATTACAGTGTTATCAGCAGTTATGTGTTTTACAAATTTGTGTGATTACCGTGCTATCAGCAGTTATGTGCTTTACAAATGCGTGTGATTACCGTGCTATCAAACACAAACGTACCTTGTGCAGGTTGTGCTTACACTAGTCTTGGTATCTCTTCTCCATAACATTAAGTTAGTAATCCTTTTTGCCCTCTTTAACCGGTCTTCGTCAGAACTATAAAATATCTCCCAGAAGAAAAATAAAACTATTGTACTGATGTCATATCTCAGATCTGAATAAATACTTGCTGCCAGAAGACCACCAAAGACACATTATAAAATAGACGCATTCTAGCGAAGATAATTATTCAGTATGGAATATCCAATATTTCAATGTAGGTTTTCCATTTGATTCTTTCTAAAGTAGTATAAAGTAAATCACCATTATGCACGGTCGAACATTTTATGCAATGTTTCTCATTCAGAGGGAAATAAGATTATATCCGTTTAAGAGAAAACTGAAGCTGATCAGTTGTAATTAGTCCATGGAGCGACCGATTGCTTTTTAGATCGATCATCCTTTATTCAGAAACGCTCAGCTAAGATTGAAAAAACATGCGTACATGTATACAAACAAGAACGAATGTGTAATATATAGACGGACAAATAATTAGATTAGATAATAGATGGACAGACGAGTAAACAGACAATCAATGATTCATGACTTCATTTTCAAGGTCAGAATCGCATATGTCTGCCACCTGAGTTTACGTGTGAAACAGAAACTATTTTATACACGCCAAGGAATTGAATATAATACAAAATTACTCCAATTTGTTATGACTTTCTCTGAATTTAATCGGAAACCTGGCAACTGTATTCATTTTCATCAGCATCTTAGGGTAGGAAAACTGCATATATTTCAAGTGGGCCGTGCGTGGTTTTTCTGTAAATTGATTGTTTTTTCATTGCGTTTTTTTCTTAAATACGTTATTGCGATTAGTCTAATACCTTCTACAGAGATGATCTTACGTTTTTCAAGAGTTTGAAATATTTTTATATTTGCTTGTACAATGTTAGAAGTCCATATATCCGTTACACCATATAATTATTATTTTACAAAACTATTCAGTTTTGTTTTTACTCATTTCCTCAAACTGGATTTATTTAGAGGATCAGACAACTGTATTCATTTTTATCAATTTTTTACGTCTATACAACACCTTATAAGATTAAAGATTAAAAATAAAGGAAATTATAGACGTAGCAGCAGGCAGAAGCATAAAAGTTCCATTCATAGAATGGTATTTATAATTGCTTGCATGTTTTCATTTACGTACATACATTCACGCACGTACGCAAGCGAATACTACTTTTTTATGTGACTTCGTGACGTACATTAATACGGAAACCAAGACTCCAAATAAATTACATTTCTGTCAGCCGTCAGAATGAAGTGATCGGTCATATAAGCAAGCACGAGAGCCTTTTTCAAAGACCAACGTCAGTGCAATATCCGGCTGTCAAATTGTCTTGCTATCTGATGCACAATTGTCTGGTTAGTATTCAGAAAATGTCTCCACGAAGAGTTGCTTTGAAATCATTCGATTACAGAGCACACGTTGAAATCGCAATTGTGTCGTAATGCTGACACGGCTTTTGCTTAGACTGATAATAAATACTGACTGTGCATTTCACTGTTTTAAGTGAAATGCTGTTTTGTTAAGTGTTGTATGCGAACTCTAAGATCAAACATTCCATTTTTATTTCAAGCAAAAAATTATAAAAAATAAAAAAAAACAAAACAAAAAAAAACAAACTGTAAAGTATTGAAATTATAGTCATACATGTATTTATCACCATAGGTCCTAACTGATTTGCATCATAGATTTAAAAATATTGATTATGCCAATTATGAAAATATTTTTTCTCCATGTTTGTTGCAAGCCAACTGTTGATACTACCTTTGAAATAAAGTGGTACAATAACATGCAATTTCAATACATTTTGCCATAAATATAGCCATAAATATAGCCATAAATATAGCCATAAAAGAGTAATAAAAACCTTAAGACAAATATCTTTGAATTGGTCATTATTATATACACAAAATTTGCAGAATAATTTCATCAGTTTTCTCTCAGGGTTATAAATACCGTTATTGTGTATTTGATTATATAAAATTAAGATTGAAAAGGCAAAGATTCAATCAGCTATTACAGTGATCTATTTGGCTGTTTAATCTCAAAGTGTACGGCCTTAAATGAGCATTTTGCATTTGTCTGACGTAAAACGCGTACCATATTATAAGTTATTCAATATATAAGATAAATGCACAGGTGAATATTAACCAGGTAAAAGTTAATAATTGTAGTTTTCTTACATATGTTTTCATGTATTTCATGCCTGAGAAATACGACTTGCATATTGTAAATGTATGTATCATATATCTGGTTTATTTTGTTCGCAACATATTGAATATATACGTTGAATATGAAGATTTAATTATTGGCCGAATTCCGAAATCTGGTTCATGTGCACGGATTATTTTTCGTAAGGTGCATATGAGTTCCATCACATATGATTGTCTAAGGCAAGAAAGAACCCGCAACGTCTTTAAGAAAATAGTACTCAATCACTGCCATGGTGTTAGCTGTCAAAAGAATTGCATGATTTATTAACAATGCTTAATACTACCAATGTGATAATTTCATTACGGAAGTCAAAATGTGTACAACTGATAATTATGAGACAGAATAGTTCGTGCAACGTAATCGAATTATCAATAAGTAATATTTCTTCATTTATTTTATCGGAAGAAAGCAAACATTATTAAAACGTAGATGGTTGGTTTAAAAAGAAATAACTCCAGTATGAACAATAGTTCGACAATATATTCACCAAGAGGCATTGATGTATGACAGTTTTATGTAATCATTATGTAACGATACAGATTCATTCAAAATATTACTTTGTGTTATGACTGAAATGCATCTATTACAAAAACGCTAATGTAATAAATTACAATATCGGAACTGCAAGCAACATAATAGATATCGTCTGACACAGTAGACCGAAATTAGGTTGTACATATTGTATAAATATATTAGGTCGTACATATTGTATAAATATATTAGGTTGTACATACTATATAAATATATAGGTTGTACGTATTGTATAAATATATAGGTTGTACACATTGTATAAATATATATGTTGTACATATTGTATAAATATATAGGTTGTACACATTGTATAAATATATAGGTTGCACATATTGTATAAATATATAGGTTGTACATATTGTATAAATATATAGGTTGTACATATTGTATAAATATATAGGTTGTACACATTGTATAAATATATAGGTTGTACATATTGTATAAATATATTAGGTTGTACACATTATATAAATATATAGGTTGTACATATTGTATAAATGTATAGGTTGTACACATTATATAAATATATTAGGTTGTACACATTATATAAGTATATAGGTTGTACACATTGCATAAATATATAGGTTGTACATATTTTATAAATATATTGGTTATACATATTGTATAAATATATAGGTTGTCCATATTGTATAAATATATAGGTTGTCCATACTGTATAAATATATAAGTTGTACATATCGCATAAATATATAGGTTGTCCATATAATATAAATATATAGGTTGTCCATATTGTATAAATATATAGGTTGTCCATATTGTATAAATATATAGGTTGTACATATTGTATAAATATATCAATGGTAATAGGTTTTTTTTTTTAACAAATCCTACTTTTAAATAACTTACAAGATTTTGAAACGTTTATGACTTCACGACATAAGAGAAGATATGGGCGATTACTTTTCATAATTTTAGGTGATTAGGAAAATTGGAGAAAATATATATCAGTAATTGTTTTCTCAGAATGCTTTGTTATTGCGGTGACAATCTATACTACTTGTATGAACTAGTGTGGGATTATTCTAAGGGAAGAAAAAATCATATAAAATATATCACTTCAATAATATTGTTAGTAAAAACGGGTTTCATGTACTTTTCGTTGCAGTGATTCCTTATATACAGGGCACCATTTCATTACACTGATATATTGATTGCATGAAGGTATTCGTATTATTAGTTACATTTTGCTTCGGTTCTTTCTAAGTTCTTCTCATAGAAGTAATTGATTTTCCTTCCAGCACTAGGTAAGTGGTTTCAACTGGTATGAACGACGGCCATCCATCCTAAACAATGTTATAAATGATATTTATTTCAATAATATTTATCGAAGTGAAGGAAACATATACGTACAAAAAAATAATGAACTGTATCTTACAATGAGTTTATGTTTGCATTGAAGAAAAAAATTTTTTTATTAGCGATGAATGAGTCGCAGAAGTAATTTGTAACATATCTCCAATCCCATTCACGTACAGATATTGTGATAAAATGTGACATTTCTATGAAAAAGTGAGAAATTTCCACTCAAATGAGCAAGGTTTTATAAAGAGTCATTTGCTAGACACTAAATTATTGCAGTGAAACTTCTTTGTGGTGTACACATTAAACTAAAATGCTTCATTGTAAAGGATCTGAAATGAGTCAATGTAATTTAATACTGACAACATGCGGTGAGACATGCTTCTATTCTATTTGTTTATTCTACTTGCACCAAACTGCATAGACCCAAACCTGTCAGCTCATTTTGTGACGGTAGTTCTACGTCTCTTTTGGTTGCAGTTTAATCCAGCTAATATGCCGGTATAAATGCAAATTACGTTAAAAAGAAAATTATTAGTAATGTCAGGAATGCAATCAGACATTTATTTCGAGGAATATCAAAATAATGAATTGTATCTTACAATGCGTTTATGTTTGCATTGAAGAAAAATTTTTTATTAGCGATAAATGAGTCGCACAAGTAATTTGTAACATATGAGAATCCCATTCACGTACAGATATTGTGATAAAATGTGACATTTCTATGCAGTGAACAGTACGGAAATAGCAATTTTTAAAATGTATTAGGACGAGTTTTTGAATGATTGGATTGAAACAAAAGATAATTTAACTTGAAACATACCGATACAACTCTTAGCATGGGAAGCAACTGGCAAGCTTTCTCACATACCGACGTTGGTCGAACCGACACTGAGAGCAACTGGCAAGCTTTCTCACATACCGACGTTGGTCGAGCCGACGTGAGTTATCTGTAAAGGCGAGATCTTTAGACCACTTGGTCCATTCTCTATCGTTTTTCAATATGTAGGCGAGATGTTTAGACCACTTGGTCCATTCTCTATCGTTTTTCAAATATGTAGACGAGATCTTTAGACCACTTGGTCCATTCTCTATCGTTTTTCAATATGTAGGCGAGATCTTCAGACACCTTGGTCCATTCTCTATCGTTTTTCAATATGTAGGCAAGATCTTTAGACCCCTTGGTCCATTCTCTATCGTTTTTCAATATGTAGGCGAGATCTTTAGAACCCTTGGTCCATTCTCTATCGTTTTTCAATATGTAGGCGAGATCTTCAGACCCCTTGGTCCATTCTCTATCGTTTGTCAATATGTAGGCGAGATCTTCAGACCCCTTGGTCCATTCTCTATCGTTTGTCAATATGTAGGCGAGATCTTCAGACCCCTTGGTCCATTCTCTATCGTTTGTCAATATGTAGGCGAGATCTTCAGACCCCTTGGTCCATTCTCTATCGTTTTTCAATATGTAGGCGAGATCTTTAGACCACTTGGTCCATTTGGCCCATTCTGTATCGTTTGTCAATATGTAGGCGCAGCGAGGAGACAAGTTATATTTGTTTATGCTGTTGTTATTATTGTTGTCATTGTTACAATTATTATTATTATTATTATTATTATTATTATTATTATTATTATTATTATTAGTAGTAGTAGTAGTAGTAGTATATATTAATACCAAATTATTGATGTTAGTAAGGGACACTGTA
>JAECUM010011498.1:0-36714 GCA_016617855.1 Megalonaias nervosa | reverse complement strand
TAATGCTGTTTATCTTGCACAAGGATTTTATATCGTCGACAGATTTATCAGACGAAATTCAGGTTGTTTTATATTATTTCCATGAATAGACAATGTTGACGTACAAAATATAGCAAATGAGCAGTGTGGTGATGTAACTAAATACAAATTTGTTAAACTTTACCATGAGGCAACCGCAAACAAATATAACTTTTTTTTGTTTGATAAACTTGCACGAGATCCTAAAAAATGTTCCGTTGTTGCATTGACAGATTTTTATAATAATTTTGTAAGGCGTTGTAAAATAAAATGTACAAACAAAAAATTGATTTGTTAAAGAAATTGCTGCGACAAGAGCGGCTTTTAAGAAAAAAAGTACAAGAAGAACGGCAAGGACAAGTAGCCGCGGCAGAATAAACCGCAAAACGTTTTAGACTGGTGACTGAAGCTGTACTTGGAAAACAACCAGATACGTCAGCGCTATTTGCTGATGAAAAATTAACAGCAAAAGGTTTGTTAGACTTACTTGGTGAGAAGCAAAAAGCGGAAACAAAAACTGCTGTTAAAAAATTATTGAACAGGCTTAACCATGTCAAAAATTACTAGAAAAAATAGATGAAAAAAAAAAAAAATGAGACAAGAACAACAAGAAGAAACTAAAGAAATTGATTGAAGAATTGTTATTGATAATTGGATTGGTATACTTTAAAATTAATTTTATAGCGCGTTTAACAATAACAAGATGAAACAAAGAAAAATTAATCGAAGAAAAATCGGAGGAGGTTTCTTTGGAAATATATTTTCAAAGATTGTCGAAAATATACCAGGAATCGCACATAAAGTTGCACCAATTGCCATTGACGAATCAAAAGCTTTTACGACCGGCGGCACCGCGGTCGGACAAAAGATCGCAGATAAAATAAAAGGCCAATCTGCAATGCCGTCCACACAAGATATTGCACAAGTAATTTCACCCATAGCGCCAACAAAGAAAACTAAACAAGCAATGATAGCCACAACCAAGAAATTGCTATCTCCGCGTGGTGAGGATGTGATACAAAAGTTAGTAATGAAAACAAGGCCGATTCAATCAGATATTGCGACTTTCTGAATTGTGTAGGGCGATTACAAACAAAAAATGTCAGTTAAAAATTATCTTGATCTTACCGAAGAATTTGATACCGACGACGTCACAACTGAATTTAAGTACGTTGAGTATCTCGATGAAAACTCAAACGAACCAAATAAGGCTGGCATCCGCACACTTAACACGCGAGACCAAGATATGTTTCTGTTGCAACACAAGGCTGTACTTGAAGTACGCGGGTCAAATATTAAAATCAATGAACAAATTATTTTTAACGTGATTCTAGCACGTAACGTATTGTAGTTTGGCGTCAACTCAAAAACTGTCAGCGACGCCACCCTATTTGGTAATTAGTTCTGCTACTGTCTTATTGAGAACTGTTAGGTTATATGCGCCGTATCTTGATGTCCAAGCGCCTGGATTAAAAGTAAAGTCGTCATTGACTCCCGTTTTAACATTAACCATTGAGTGCCAAGCAGGTGCAGAAATTAATCTGATTTCATATTGTTGTGATTGGTCAAGATGTATTGGCAGATTGTGACTGACAGAAAAGTTTGCGCTGTCCGACGTTGATTGCGAAGAGTCAAGTAAAAGTGGGGCTGACAGCATCTTTATTTTTTATGCCTCACAAAATTGTTACCGTTAAGCAAAATCATTAGAGTAAATCGTTGTGTAAAATTTCATGCTCGGCTGTTGTTAATGATCCATTTGCGCGAAGATGATTGAGTATATCCACAATTTCGTTGTAGATTTCCATACTTATAGTTCCAGCTTCTTTCGATGATATCAACAACATTAGTCGGTTAACCATCTCTGCCGTCGACGTAAATACTCTAACATCATAACCTCGCCGAATTGTTACTCGATCTTCGTAAACTAACGACGTTAACGTATTCAATGTTATTCTTCCATCAGTAAACCATTTACTTTATTTATAATATTTTTAATGTTTATTATGTAAAGTCCAGCAATAATACCAGTTCGATAATCATTATACAATTTAACTATTTTATCTTGATCAGCTAATGCAATTTCTTCATCTTTATTTTGATTTATTTCGCGTATTTCTTTCAATTTGTCAAGAATTTTTTCAATTAATTTCTTATCCATATTATTAAATTCATGCACTCTGTAATTAATATTATAATTGCCATTAAATATAGCATATTCACTATCCATAATTTTAAAGTCTACTAATCCAATTATCAATAACAATTCTTCAATCAATTTCTTTAGTTTCTTCTTCTTGTCTCATCTTTTTTTTCATCTATTTTTTCTAGTAATTTTTGACATGGTTAAGCCTGTTCAATAATTTTTTAACAGCAGTTTTTGTTTCCGCTTTTTGCTTCTCACCAAGTAAGCTTAACAAACCTTTTGCTGTTAATTTTTCATCAGCAAATAGCGCTGACGTATCTGGTTGTTTTCCAAGTACAGCTTCAGTCACCAGTCTAAAAAGTTTTGCAGTTTATTCTGCCGCGGCTACTTGTCCTTGCCGTTCTTCCTGTACTTTTTTCTTAAAAGCCGCTCTTGTCGCAGCAATTTCTTTAACAAATCAATTTTTGTTTGTACATTTTACTTTACAATGCCTTACAAAATTATTATAAAAATCTGTCAATGCAACAACGGAACATTTTTTAGGATCTCGTGCAAGTTTATCAAACAAAAAAAAAGTTATATTTGTTTGCGGTTGCCTCATGGTAAAGTTTAACAAATTTGTATTTAGTTACATCACCACACTGCTCATTTGCTATATTTTGTACGTCAACATTGTCTATTCATGGAAATAATATAAAACAACCTGAATTTCGTCTGATAAATCTGTCGACGATATAAAATCCTTGTGCAAGATAAACAGCATTACAGTTTCTGTTACGTGGCAATGAAAAATAAGATCGTATCTGTTCATCTCGCTGTTGTTCAATGGAATATCGTCAAAAACAATTATTTTTTGTTCGGCCGAATCAAGTTCGTTTACTGGAATAAGATCTTTCGGTTGTTTGAATAAAAATATATCTTCGCTGGCACCGAATTCATCTCATAATGTGTGGTTGCAACCATTTAATAATTTGTGTTTGTCCTGCTGTGGATTAATTGTGTAAATGTATACTCTCTCGCAGTTAAAATTACCACTGAGCAGAAGATTCATTAATAAACTTGTTTTGCCAGAGCCAATACGACCAACAATAAGATAGCAACAATCTCGTAATTCGTTGTTGTGTTTGACTAATCGCTCAGTATCAAAGTTTAAGATTGACATTTTATATTTTATGTCTGATAAAAATTAGTCTAGCAATAAAAATAAACAATGCGCTATTACACGAAATTCGGAACAACATTAAGCTGATCAGCATCTTCTGATATTGTAACAACAAATGGAACAGTTGATTTATCAGGATATCTTAAAAAATCAAGCGATACAATGACCCGCAATTTGTCGATGTCTAATCAGCTAGTGCTTGGACTCGAGACAACATACCCACCAGTAAATGTAAACAATACACAAGTGATAAGCTATGCACAACTTAAATCTGTTGACGACAAAAACTTACCATTGGCCGGTGGAACAATTACCGGAAATATTGATATGTCTGGTCAGAAAATAATAAACTTGGAAACTGCGTATCCTCCAGCAAATTTAAATCAAAGTCAAGCAGTAAGCTGGTTGCAGTTAAAATATATCGACGACAGCATATTGTCAACGACTGGCGGTTGTATCACTAGAAATAGTAATATGTCCGAAAAAAAAAAAGATTATGGACTCGTACAGGATTTTCCACCAGGAAATTTAAACACAAGTCAAGCAGTAAGTTATAACAAACTAAAGTGAGTTTATGATGCCGCGGTAAAGTAAACCGGCGATACAATGACTGACCTTTTAAGTTTGTCGAATAACTCAAAAGTATCTGGGTTATCAATAAACTGTCACCGGCTGATGACACTGATGCAGTAAGCTATGCCAATTTGAAAAGTGCATTAACACAGTATTTACATCTGTCTGGTGGGTCAATGACTGGTTCGATTAATATGGGCGGTAAGTTAATTCACAATACACAACTTGACAATAAAACATTGTCAAACGATGATTGGCTGAGTAATGTTAAATTTGTCAAAAGCAATTTCGTCAAACTAAGCGATGATACAATGTCTGGTGTTTAAACATGGGAGCTAAAACATAACATGGTCGCATACTCCTACCGCCAACAAAGATTTAACAAATAAAAAGTATGTTGATGACAGTAAAACCTGAGCAATCACAGCTGTATCTGCCGCAATCAATGATTCAAACGTAAAGAAAATCGGAGGCGTATTGACAGGTCCTATCGATATGGGAGCCAACAAAATAACAACAAAATATACTCCGGTTAATCCAGCAGATCTACCCAAATATCGTATGTTAACTCTGTCTCTGGTGGCGGCGCAAAACGAACTAAATATAATGTTGGATATATTCCAACACTTGCTGGGGCATCTGATAACAGAGTCAGATTTGTTGCAAGTGCACAGGAAATAATCAAAATCATGCTTTCCTTTTAGTTTTTTTTTTTTTGTTGTTGTTAACGGCCGGAAGTGGACGACCAACCGAGAAACATCTAACTTTTGGTTAAAAATTAAATGTCCTATTGCGGTATCTATTTGGCAGTTTCATTTGTGCGGCAGATTAAATTCTGGGGGCGGCCGAATTTATAACTGGTGGCTGAAGAATCTAAAGATAATATAACCTGGGCAACGGTTGTTCAGTACAACAAACACGCATATTTGGACAGCGCAATATTTTACAGTTTCTGATGCAAATGCTGTTAACAAGTACTTGTATTCTCCAATATACGTTAGTCCATACCCAGGTCTGACCACGTTTCAAATGAATATTGTTGCCGATCAAATGTAAAATTTAATCGGACGATATGAAATAAAGCGTCAAACACAACAATAGACTGTGTTTTGACTGTGGCAAAAGAATTTTATGACAATATTTGCAAAAGTAAGAATTTTGTGGTATCAGAAATCTGAATAATTTAAACGATGATCAAATAGCAGAAGCAAATGCTAAAAACCAAATAAATGAAATGAAAAAGTTATTTGATTTATCAAATCCGCTAAAAATAGTTGACCTACCAGGGATTACAGATAATTTTCTTCGTGTACTAGGGATGCGCGCCCCACAAACGAAAAAAAGCTATCAAAGATTTTGATTTGATTAGCAAATACTGTCATCTTGATGACTGTCGCAAGGAACAAAAAAAGTAGATTTAACGAAAAAAATATTAAATGAATCAAGCAAAGAAAATATTGATTAATCATTAAATCAAATCTCAGAAAAGGCGCATGGTGGTAAAAACCTGAAGAAAATCGAATTAAACGAATGCATCAAGATCTTGATGATTTCGCAAATAAGACAAGAAAAAATAAATTATCAAAAAATAAAAAGCCTAATGAAAGATTTAATAAACGACAGATATTTTTAGAGTTTGGTATGGATTATCCTGATAAAAAAAACTCTACTTGAAGTTGTTGATGATACAGAAGATGCTGAACGAATGTTTAGAGCGTATGGTAATACGATATTATTTCTTGTTGATGACAGTGTAAATTTTGATCCAGTTATTGTCAACAAATCATTAAAGGTAACTCAAGACCTTGATTCGCTGACTGATGGTTACGACAACACCAAGAAAAATAAAAAAATCTTTTTTGATGAAATCAGTGAATTAAAAATTTGTGATACTATTAAAACATACTACGATATTCCAGACGGTATTCCGTTACCAACAATCAGGCGTTCTAGAGAACTGTCAATTAAAAATTATTACAACGAAATCGAAAAAATATGAAATATTACTAGAAAAACTTGGTGCTCCATTAGGTGTTGTTGTCTGAAAAAAATAGAGTCAAGCAAGTAATGCTGCCAAATTTTGTGACCGTGTATGCAATTTTAAGGAAACGTCTCACACTTGAAAACTTAGTATGGACAAAATAAGTTTAGCAATGGGATTTATTGATAAAACATAAAACGACTACACTGATCCTGTCAATGATGTTACAGCGGTAAAAGATAAATTTAATTCGTACAAGTGGGTAAGGAAAAGCGAAGTATTAACTGATGAAAAATATAAAGATACTTTGTCAGATGTTTATGACAAGTATAGAAATTTTCTGACTGGTCCTGCCAATGATAAATTTAGACAGCTTCTTCATTCAGTTGTTGGCACTACAACTTTTACTCTATCAAAAAAAAGATAAAATGAAAAAGCAAATCACAGATTTCAATCATGTGTCGGAAAATATTTCAAATCTGAGATTGATGCGCTAGTGCAATACTACAAATTTTATCATAAAAATCTTTGGTGTGTAAAACAATGTTATAAATACTACAACAGAATTTTAAGAGTAATTTCATATTTACCTTTAGCGCTGACAGGACCAGGTATTATCTCAAGCAGAGCAGCATGAAATCCGTTTTTGTCGATAATATCTGGCGTTGGTGTTTATCAACTGCTTGTAAGCAAATTGAATCTCGTTTTGAAACAAAAAAGTGCGTGTAAAACCGCTAGTGTGACTTACAAATAAATGTTAGATCAAATACGATCTTATTTGCGTGGCATTAAATACGATATGGACGATTTAATACACGAATTTCGTATCATAGATAGTATGTTAACATATTCTCCTAATGAGAATTAGTAAGTATGAAAATCATTATCAGTGAACATATCAAGTAGAATGTGTCAGTGATAGTCAAGCTAATATTGACAAGGTTGTGTAAATTTTGTTTCACAATAAAGATAATATTCCAGATCCATCAAGTAACACAAACGCCATTTCTTTTTATCAGAAATATTCTTAACAGCTTTATCACAAACAGAATCAGGATCTCTCATCCAATTTTTAAGTTTTTCATTTTCTTCCGGAAATAATATCCAAAAAGATTCAAAACTTTGAACAAAATCATGACCGCCTAATGGTTTTCCAACAGCTTCTATTGATATATCTAGTTTAAAAGCTGCCATTTTCTTTGATTCAAATTCAGCAATCCTCTTTTTGCTAAGATTTAATCCAGTAGTATTGATTGTGTTTGCTGGCAATCTATCATATCTGTATGAATTATAAAATTCCATCTCCTATTGTATATTCTAATGTTTAATATAAAATTTTATTTAACAATCAGTAATATCAAACAGTAATCTAAATTTTATCCAAACTTCATAAATAATCAAACAAATAAATTTCTGATGATAAATATCTCAGTAATATTAATATAGGTGTGTTTCTGGATTGGTACCCTAAAAAACCGTCTAAACAAGTACATTGTGTATGATCATCACAAATTTGTCATCCCAATACAACTTTCATTTTAGGTATATCCTGAGTGGTTTGTCCCTGGGGACTGGCAAAAAAGACGTTGTTGTACTTGTTTGGACGTTTTTTGGGGGTTACTTTGTTAGAAACCCCCTATATTAATATTACTACGGGTCCTTGATTGTAGAGTTGTATTTTATTGTAACGGTGCTAGTTAGATTGCAGATTTAAAAAAATTAACACTACCATTCATGTTTATCAAAAAAATCAACACTTTTTTCCCCTTAATAATTTTAACATTACCCATCCTGTTCATCCCGTATACATTTTTGCCCCTATAAATGAATTTTTTCCCTATCAACAATTTGTTTCCATAATACCATTCCCATGTTAAACTTATTGACAAATTTACAAGTTTCCCATTTGTACCCCCAAGAGATTCCCGAATGTTAACCTGTGGGATAATGTTAAATCCTGAATGTCCCATAATACACTCATACAACTACTGCTGTTGAGTTTAATTTGCAAAAGATACATACCAGTTATAGCCATAACACAACAGAGTGCAGTATGGGGCTTACAAAAGTTTACCAGTTTTCTCTCAATTCTTAAGTCTGAAATTTCGCATTTAATAGAAAATGAACATTACAAATGTATGTCGGATGATAATATTCCCTTAGTACCCAATGGATAATTAGGTTTATATTTAATTGTAAACTCACATATCATATCCCATTGCACCCACACACATTTTCACCCCCTCCCTCTTTCCCCTCCCACTAGATCCTACAAACAATATTTTTTATATCAACTAATCACGAAGAAAAGACAGAAACTCATCCAATACACTGTCCTACTCCTGGTTTGCGACTTCTGTTTTAATACAACAGAGAAATGTCTATGAGCAAATCTTTCAGAATGACTTCAGCTAGCTAAGCCCTCAGATTCCATCTTACCATAATGTAAAATGGCATCGCTATTCAGATAAGCTAATTGGATATTTTGACAATTTAACTACAAAATTTAACCACAAAAATTAAGTCTATATTGGTCAATAAATAACTTAAGCATAAATCTGAAAGCAAACAAGCAGTTTCATTATTTAACGTTAACACGCCAGTAAAAAAAAAAATTATCCAAGGTCGATTACGGTCCAAGGCTAAGCAAAATATGGTCTAAATCTCCCAATCAGCTAATTCATCTTAGACCTCTTTCAGATGAAGTGCCACAAATACTTAGCTAAAACGAAACAAGCATAATCAGCAATGTGTTCAATGAACACCCACATCCCACAAAAGTGCCTGAAATTACCAAAACACAACATGTACACAAGGTGTGGCAAATGGACATACGGATAAGATAATGCTATATTATCCGATCAATGTCATGACGGGACATTAAAAAACATGGATGCTAAAATGTTTACAAACATTTGGTTCCATAAAACAAAGTCGACAAAGGGTCATAATTCTGCAAGACAGGGTCAAAATATGGTAATCATTTAAAACATTGGTCCACCTTGTTTATGTGAAGCGTCAAGTCAAATTTTATTGACTAAACAACAAATGTTGTTGCTCGAGGGTTCAAAAGTCTGTGAGGTGCTAAATCTAAACCATTCCATGGCAACAACTCTAGATTTTAAATTTGGCTGCTGTGGCATCAATATTAGATGTATGATCCTTGCCATTTTCATTTAGAACAAACAGGACTCCATTGGAGGACTTTTGGCAAAAAACACATCCCAGTATTACCTGTTATGTATATGTAATTTAATTATTTGTTTGTTAGTTTTAAATTTTTTATTCCATTACATGCTATTATAAGGTAACTCTGTCAAGTGGATTTTGACTTTTTTTAGAAATTCAGTTCAGTTCTGTTTGACCTGACTATTATAATATAGAAACACTATCTAGTTTCTGACCTTGATTCAGAAACAGTGGCAATTCTAGTAAACAACTTTTTTTTAAAAATTTTTTTATTCCTTCCCAGAGTAAGAACCATTGTTTTCAGTTAAGGCCATACTGGGAGTATGTGATGTTAGGCATGTAAAAAGCTTCTATTTTGTTCAGGAAAGGTGACCATGTGACCCTCATATAGGAATCTGTTTTGCGTCTTAAATTAGTAATTAAATTCTTAAATTCTAGGTCCATTGCTATTTATATTATTTATTAATGATCTGCCACTTTTACTAAGGGACTCAATATCATCTACAGATCTCTATGCAGATCACACAACATTGTCCTACATCCAAAACACAAAGCATGAACTGGACATTTCTTTACAGGATGCCCTAAACAAACTGGACAACTGGTACACATGCAAGGCATGGTGCTAAATACTGGCAAAACTAAAATATTACATGTACTTATCTCAACATAGTAAAAAAGAACAAATCTTGATGTGATAAACTATGTCTGTCATGGAAGGATAAAAATTTGCAAATGGTCTGTCATGATAGACTACATGGTGTTTGGTAGATAATAACCTATCATGGACTGAACATATCAAACATATCAGTAAAAAGTCAATTCAATTGTATGGCTTCTCAGTAGGATAAGACATTTTCTCCCTGAAAGGCACAGAAAACTATTTTATAACAGTTACGTACAACCCTATTTAGACTACTGTAATACAGTATTTGGTAATTCAAATGATCAAAACACAGCAAAGCTGGCACATCTTCCAAAAAAAGCATTTGGGCTAATATCAATCCAAACAAAAAGCAAGGAAAATTTAGCTGCTAAGTTAAAAATATTACCTATTAAAGATCGAACCCATCTGAGAAAAGCCAAATTAATGTACATAATATCCAATAACAGTGCTCCTGAATATTACAATCACTATTCCAGTATAGGCTACCTGGTAGTACTCCCCACCGGTGATCCATGTCTACCAAACCATACAAAATTCCCAAACCAAATAAGGAATTATTCAGAAAAAGTTTCCAATACTCTGGAACTTTGCTCTGGAATAGTATTGCTTTTGAGATTAGAAATGCCCCTCTATTTCCTTCTTCCAAACACAATATATCCAGTGGCTTCCGAGATACAGTTAAATAAATAAATTCCTTGGTATGAGGGCCCCAAGGTTGATTAGTTCTTCAGCTAATTGTGTTACCCTCTTTAAATAAAGTTATTATTATTATTATTATTATTATTATTAGACATATCTCATTCATTGGATATATCTCATTTCCTAGATATATCTCATTTGCTAGACATATCTCATCCACACCAGGATTTATACTATTACAGCCCAAAATATTGCTGTGGTGGTTCAGCGGCTAGTGTGCCAAACTAGTCACCATTAAAGTACAACTTCAGATCATACTATCACTCCAGGTCTGCTATTGTAATGTATTTCTGGCCAAGACACTTTTCTATAGGTCTGCCATAGTGATGATGTTTCTGATCAAGACACTTTCCTCCAGGTCTGCTATAGTGACGTGTTTCTGGGCAAGACACTTTCCTCCAGGTCTGCTATAGTGACGTGTTTCTGGGCAAGACACTTTCCTCCAGGTCTGCTATAGTGACATGTTTCTGATCAAGACACTTTCCTCCAGGTCTGCTATAGTGACGTGTTTCTGGGCAAGACACTTTCCTCTAATTCCTTTTGTAAATAACCTACTCTTATCACTGTGCAGTAAAGCACCAAGCCAAATCAACCAACCTACCATACTTCTCATTCATAAGGAATTATTTATAAATTTTTAACAGCAAGATTTACCTCCCTTGGAATGTTGTTTTTGCAAGATGCAGTGTTCTTTAAAAAGGAACAGACTGCTGTCAATGTCAGTTTTAATGCTTTGAAAAGAAAATTTTATTTTCTTGTGATGAACTTTGTAAATAGCAATCTCTTTTTATTCCTCTGAATAAATTTCACATCTACTACTGTAGCTATGCTGTTATCTGCTGCCAGGCTTTCCCATACACTATGGCTTGAATGATGCTTATCTACAACATATCACCCAACGAAAACGTTTTTTGCATGCATTCAATCAGACCAATGTAAGCAATGGCACATACTGGATATAATGGGTCTGCCAGCTGTTCAAGAGCACACTAGTGCTACTGTGTTACTTTGAAAATGTTGACTACTTTAATATATACTTACTGTGGCTACATTTTTTAGTGGTGTACCAAATTTCATTGGCTTTGTGGTTGCTCCAAAATAAGAATTTCAAGACCCAATGAAAAATAAGCCACTTGTGAATCAGAAGGTACTCTACCCCCACCCCTCCATTTCTTTATTTAGTGAAACATTCTTAGCAATCAATAAAGCTTGACCATTTGCTAACTCAACCTGATTACTGTAACAAAGCTCGACTATTTGCCAATTAAACTCAATTACTGTAATAAAGCCTGATTACTTGCTAACTCAACCAGATTACTATAACAAAGCTTGACTATTTGCTAATTCAACTCCACTACTGTAATAAAGCTTGGTTATTTGCTAACTCTACTTGATTACTGTCACAAAGCTTGACTATTTGCTAATTCAACTTCGTTATTGTAATAAACCTCAGCCATTTGCTAATTCAACTCAACTGCTTGTAACAGAGCTTGTCTAACTATTTGCTAACTCAACCTGATTACAGTAACAAAGCTTGACTAACTACTAATTCAACTCAATTACTGTAATAAAGTTTGGCTATTTGCTAATTCAACTCAATTACTGTAATAAAGTTTGGCTATTTGCTAATTCAACTCAATTACTGTAATAAAGTTTGGCTATTTGCCAATTCAGCTTGACTACTATAATAAAGTAAAATATTTTCTTTTGCATGTGTTGTTTCATTTGAACCCCTTTGAGAAAAAAAATTTACAAGATTATAAAACATCTTATTTTGGTACAATACATAAACAGCATCCAGTAAATGTTCTGAGGTCAGTAAGGACACAAAGAAAGAGAATAAGTGTTAAGTATTTATTCTGTATTATCAAAAATGAAAGAACAAACAATGAAATCACACATGAAAATTAGATTGAATGCTTATTTACATCATTCCTTCATTAAGGTGAAACTGCTGTCAAAAATACTTTTATGAAATAACCCAGTGTTTTCCCCAGATACTCTTACTGTAGTGAGCCAAATACACATTTAGTTTAGCCTGTGTTGCTTCAGAAACAGCCAATATGCTATCCACTAATGTGCCTATGCTTTAACATTTCCTGTTTCTGATATCCTTTAAAAATTAATCTTTGAAATAAACATCCTGTTATCAAAGATGTATTTCTCAAATGACACCTGTTATTACTTTTTGATCACTTAATTAACAAAATCCAGGATAATTACTCATGTATTTATTATCCTCTGTATCTGCCTTGGCCTGACCACTGGTGTACATGGTTTGATACATGTCTTTGTAGTCATACAGTCACATTTTTGGCCAGTGATGATTGGATCTACTGGCAGTGTGTGTTATATATGTTTCAGTAATTTTCTATATGAGCTCAAAATGTGTTACACATATTACTTTTTAAGTTAATCAAATTCTTAAAAACCATGCTGAAAACAGAGACATCACCTAAAAAAAATATCTCAAATTACCCAGCACTCAGCTAGCTTTATGTTCCGATGGCTATAAAGATGAGATTGCTAATTCCAATTCAGATGGCTGTAAAGATGAGACTGCTAATTCCAATTCAGATGGCTGTAAAGATGAGACTGCTAATTCCAATTCAGATGGCTGTAAAGATGAGACTGCGAATTCCAATTCAGATGGCTGTAAAGATGAGACTGCTAATTCCAATTCAGATGGCTGTAAAGATGAGACTGCTAATTCCAATTCAGATGGCTATAAAGATGAGACTGCTAATTCCAATTCAGATGGCTGTAAAGATGAGACTGCAAATTCCAATTCAGATGGCTGTAAAGATGAGACTGTGAATTCCAATTCAGATGGCTGTAAAGATGAGACTGCTAATTCCAATTCAGATGGCTGTAAAGATGAGACTGCTAATTCCAGTTCAGATGGCTGTAAAGATGAGACTGCTAATTCCAATTCAGATGGCTATAAAGATGAGACTGCTAATCCAATTCAGATGGCTGTAAAGATGAGACTGCTAATTCCAATTCAGATGGCTGTAAAGATGAGACTGCTAATTCCAATTCAGATGGCTATAAAGATGAGACTGCTAATTCCAATTCAGATGGCTGTAAAGATGAGACTGCAAATTCCAATTCAGATGGCTGTAAAGATGAGACTGCGAATTCCAATTCAGATGGCTGTAAAGATGAGACTGCTAATTCCAGTTCAGATGGCTGTAAAGATGAGACTGCTAATTCCAATTCAGATGGCTGTAAAGATGAGACTGCAAATTCCAATTCAGATGGCTGTAAAGATGAGACTGCTAATTCCAATTCAGATGGCTGTATAGATGAGACTGCGAATTCCAATTCAGATGGCTATAAAGATGAGACTGCTGTAAAGATGAGACTGCTAATTCCAATTCAGATGGCTGTAAAGATGAGACTGCTAATTCCAATTCAGATGGCTGTAAAGATGAGACTGCTAATTCCAATTCAGATGGCTGTAAAGATGAGACTGCTAATTCCAATTCAGATGGCTGTAAAGATGAGACTGCTAATTCCAATTCAGATGGCTGTAAAGATGAGACAGATAGCGGAAATCACCAAAATCAGTGGATTGTATGGTAAATCTTCCACACTACTAAATTTTGTGTCAGTTTAGTTACCAGAGGTTAGATGGGGGAGGGCATTATGTACAATTCATAGGCAGTATTAATTTTAACAGCAGGAGCAGTAGTTGTTGCTGCTGAAATAGTTATTGCTGTCCTTCTATCCACTCTCGGAAATATGTTATGAAGAAAATAACCCAGTGTTTTCCCCAGATACTCTTACTGTAGTGAGCCAAATACACATTTAGTTTAGCCTGTGTTGCTTCAGAAACAGCCAATATGCTATCCACTAATGTGCCTATGCTTTAACATTTCCTGTTTCTGATATCCTTTAAAAATTAATCTTTGAAATAAACATCCTGTTATCAAAGATGTATTTCTCAAATGACACCTGTTATTACTTCTTGATCACTTAATTAACAAAATCCAGGATAATTACTCATGTATTTATTATCCTCTGTATCTGCCTTGGCCTGACCACTGGTGTACATGGTTTGATACATGTCTTTGTAGTCATACAGTCACATTTTTGGCCAGTGATGATTGGATCTACTGGCAGTGTGTGTTATATATGTTTCAGTAATTTTCTATATGAGCTCAAAATGTGTTACACATATTACTTTTTAAGTTAATCAAATTCTTAAAAACCATGCTGAAAACAGAGACATCACCTAAAAAAAATATCTCAAATTACCCAGCACTCAGCTAGCTTTATGTTCCGATGGCTATAAAGATGAGACTGCTAATTCCAATTCAGATGGCTGTAAAGATGAAACTGCAAATTCCAATTCAGATGGCTGTAAAGATGAGACTGCGAATTCCAATTCAGATGGCTATAAAGATGAGACTGCAAATTCCAATTCAGATGGCTGTAAAGATGAGACTGCTAATTCCAATTCAGATGGCTGTAAAGATGAGACTGCTAATTCCAATTCAGATGGCTGTAAAGATGAGACTGCGAATTCCAATTCAGATGGCTGTAAAGATGAGACTGCTAATTCCAATTCAGATGGCTGTAAAGATGAGACTGCTAATTCCAATTCAGATGGCTATAAAGATGAGACTGCAAATTCCAATTCAGATGGCTGTAAAGATGAGACTGCTAATTCCAATTCAGATGGCTGTATAGATGAGACTGCGAATTCCAATTCAGATGGCTATAAAGATGAGACTGCTGTAAAGATGAGACTGCTAATTCCAATTCAGATGGCTATAAAGATGAGACTGCTAATTCCAATTCAGATGGCTGTAAAGATGAGACTGCTAATTCCAATTCAGATGGCTGTAAAGATGAGACTGCTAATTCCAATTCAGATGGCTGTAAAGATGAGACTGCTAATTCCAATTCAGATGGCTGTAAAGATGAGACTGCTAATTCCAATTCAGATGGCTGTAAAGATGAGACTGCTAATTCCAATTCAGATGGCTGTAAAGATGAGACTGCTAATTCCAATTCAGATGGCTGTAAAGATGAGACTGCTAATTCCAATTCAGATGGCTGTAAAGATGAGACTGCTAATTCCAATTCAGATGGCTGTAAAGATGAGACTGCTAATTCCAATTCAGATGGCTGTAAAGATGAGACTGCTAATTCCAATTCAGATGGCTGTATAGATGAGACTGCGAATTCCAATTCAGATGGCTGTAAAGATGAGACTGCGAATTCCAATTCAGATGGCTATAAAGATGAGACTGCGAATTCCAATTCAGATGGCTGTAAAGATGAGACTGCTAATTCCAATTCAGATGGCTATAAAGATGAGACTGCGAATTCCAATTCAGATGGCTGTAAAGATGAGACTGCTAATTCCAATTCAGATGGCTGTAAAGATGAGACTGCTAATTCCAATTCAGATGGCTGTAAAGATGAGACTGCTAATTCCAATTCAGATGGCTGTAAAGATGAGACTGCTAATTCCAATTCAGATGGCTGTAAAGATGAGACTGCTAATTCCAATTCAGATGGCTGTAAAGATGAGACTGCTAATTCCAATTCAGATGGCTATAAAGATGAGACTGCAAATTCCAATTCAGATAGCGGAAATCGCCAAAATCAGTGGATCATATGGTAAATCTTCCACACTACTAAATTTTGTGTCAGTTTAGTTACCAGAGGTTAGATGGGGGAGGGCATTATGTACAATTCATAGGCAGTATTAATTTTAACAGCAGGAGCAGTAGTTGTTGCTGCTGAAATAGTTATTGCTGTCCTTCTATCCACTCTCGGAAATATGTTATGAAGAAAATATCATGAATGAAAATTATTTCTTACCAATGAGTTACTCTTATATTTATAAACTCTGCAAAAAACAGTTTGTTCAATAAACCTGAAGTGGGTGCAGCCCTATGAATTTCTCTTCTGTCAATTGAAGTAAGCAAAGGGGGAAATTGTTTCTTCTAACTTTACCCAATCTGAAAACATGTAAACAAAAGCTTTGGCTTATTCCTTACTGAAACATTTCTCTGAGTGTTTATGGGTTTTTTTTATTTTTAATGTAGCTTTCACAATTCTGGTCTTATCACTACTATGCATGCAGTATGGCAGTTTATAGCGAAGTCTAGAACTGAGGCATCATGCCACAGATATGCAGCATCATGTCCAACTCAGTCACATATCCTGACACTAGGCCGACCAGTCCTAACACTAAACTCTTAATGCGAGGCAGCTGCTAGTACAATTTTCAAAAGTCTTTGCAATTGACTGGGCCAGGGTATCAACCCATGACCTCCTGCATCCAAGGCAGATGCTCTAACCACTTTGGACACTGGAGCAATCTAAACATTTCTCTAACAATAAACATCCAGTTTGCAATTGGAATTTATTACTTTATGCATGAAATGGTGGCATTTCATAACCTTCATAAATGTTAATATATATCAGCATTTTATTTGCCAGAATTGCAGATAAAATCACACAAATCTCAATGAGCTATTTCCGCTATCTTCATAATTGCCATAGAGTAATTTAAAACCACATTATGTCTATGACATCTGGAATAACTGTAACTTGGATAGTTGTCAGAGTTTACTTCGACACTTAGTTTTGACATGATGTCATGTCATAATTTGGGGAAATAAAGAATACCATCTAAATGTATGCACTTTTTTATATTTCATTGGTATTATATTTTTGCACTTTATGATTATAACTTTCAGTTTATAACACATTTTACAATGGTACCCTGCACCTACCCTGATGCTATTACAAAAATTCTGGGGTGATTACTCTAGCTGCACTAATCTCATCATCTTCAGTTCTCTTTGATCCAAGATTTTACCATGATGTAATGAATGACCTACATAAAACATATATAAATGCAATCATTTTTAACTCTAATTACTGTTTAAAAAAAAAAATTCCAATTTAAATTCTCCCAAAAAACATCTCATTTTATCCATATTTTCAATCCAAAAATTAACCAGAACTACAGCTTGAAGTATAATTGCTAATTAAATACTATGCATATACACCAATTACAACACTGTTCTAAAGCTCACACTTCAATGATTTTTGGACCAAATTACCAAATGTTGTGTCAATCAAGTCTCCTGTACAAACTAGTGTTTGCCATATAGATAATTATACACGTACAGCTTCTCAAAGCCACTGTAATTAGACAATTGCGTGTTAATTACACACACACAGCTTTCTCAAAGCCACTGTAATTAGACAATTGCTTGTTAATTACACACATACAGCTTTCTCAAAGCCACTGTAATTAGACAATTGCGTGTTAATTACACACACACAGCTTTCTCAAAGCCACTGTAATTAGACAATTGCGTGTTATTTACACACACACAGCTTCTCAAAGCCACTGTAATTAGACAATTGCGTGTTAATTACACACACACAGCTTTCTCAAAACCACTGATAAGTAGACAAATGTTCATGCACTGCAATTATTTAGCATGAATAGGACCTCAGTTTTAATATCTGAAGGTCCACAGATAAACTGTACAGACTTTTGCCAAAGATCTCTTTTTCTCTTTATGGTGTCTTTGATCTGTCCTAACTGTGATTTCAGTTCTTCTATGTCGTGTTTTATACTATCATTTCTAATGGATGCCATTTGTTCATACATATGGCAGTAAAAATAATGCAGTATTTCTTTCAGTCTAGTTAGCATCTTCAAACTCTGATGACTTTGTACACATCAAAGATCCCCACAACCTGCTGACTGCACTTACCATGGGGCTGCAGGACATGTGTTTGGTTCACCTATGCAACACCACCATTATCTACTTAACCTGAATTTGACCACTTTAAGCCAAGGCATTAATACCATCACTGCTGGAACATACCAATGGTACAACTGTATGGACAATGGTTTAAGTAAACAAGAGTCTCTTGAAAGGATAAAAAGAATTTCCAGAAATTTAAGATAAGACCATTTCTTCTATTTAACTGCTCAGTGTTGAAACCATTTTTGATTTTGCCAAGTGATGCAATTGCCACACTGGCTAAAATTGACACCATTTTCATTTAGGACAAACTAGACACCATAAGAAGATTCTCGGTGAAAAACCTATACTGACAGGACCAAAAACCCATATTGATATGACTATGACACAAACCTGTCAAATCAACAGTTTGAATGAAACATGTTGCCAAGAGTGAAGATAGGTTTTACTCACTGAACTATACTGACATTGCCATTTAAGGATACCTATGTTCCTGCAAGATACCTGTGCTGTGTGGAAAGCGAGCTATCATACATACATTAATGTGTTTTGAGAATATAAAGCTGTCAAGATAGAGATAGAAGTGTGGGAGCACACATCTCCATAAGGCCCCATTGAGCGTCCAGGCTGGTGGAGGGGAAATTTTAAATATACGCAGGGAAGCAAAGAATTGGAACAGTGAATAGTGTTCAATTGTGGCCAAGTTTAGCTGTTACATATATTGGAGACTTATGATGAAAAATTGTGTAAATTCATGGGGCCAAACTACGGAGTGATATTTGGACCAGAATACATGTAGAAAAATTTACTTTAATGAGTTCCTGATGTAGTGGAAAGAAAACTGTAATCTGAAAGAGAGCTGAATAACAGGACTTGAATCAGTTTCTATTAATCTTATATCACTTCACATTATATTATCATCACAATAGGTAGTGTTAGAGGGTATATGTGAGTGTGTGCATAATTAGTGTTATATGTCAATAAATGTAATAATATTTGTGTATTTGCCACTGTTTGTCTTCATTCTTTGAGTGATTATCACCTGTCCCAAACATTCACCCTCCCCATCTTAAGTATTTGATTAAGTGTTGGGGAGTTTGTGACAATGACCAAAACCCATACCGATATGACCAAAAAACCCATACTGATATAACCAAAAACCCATACAGATATGACCAGAAACCCAAATCGATATGACCAAAAAACCCATATTGGTAAGACTGAAAACCCATATTGATGTGACCAAAGGTCTGGATAGTCACATATTTATTTTAGTGATGATATAATGATTAGCTTAAACCACTAAATTTGTCCAAATCTATTTATCTTAGAAGCTTCATGGAAGATTGGTCAGTTGTCCATCAAGTTTCGTCTTTAAATTGTTATTATTATTACTATTATTATTATTATTAGCATTATTATTATTATTATTAAAATATTAAAACCTATTACCAAATTATAAATTTTCCAGTGCACTATTTTCAATTTTAACTGGAAAAATCAAAGTTGATTAAAAGAATTTAGATATATTTTACTAAACTAATGTTAATAGAGTAAATATATGTAAGATTTATTTCAGTGAGTTTCTTCTTCTAAAGTGAATGAAATATACAGTATTCTTACCCTTTGCAAAGCACATCAAGATTAGCCTGGATAAGGATTTATGTGCGTTTCTAATTTTGACCAGATGTCTCTTGTTCTTGTGAAATCATCACAGCAAGAAATAAATATGATTAAGACAATACACTGTCACAAATTCTATATCCTCATTTATTCATGATGTCCAGTTAAAAATACCATGTATACATGCTTATAAATTGAATCCACCTGCAAACAACACAGATCCGCAGCCGCATAACGCACCAGCAGATCTGGGTCTGTGCAGTTTGGTAATTACAGAATAAAACTTCTCTCTCTCCCCATCTTCCAAAAATGCCTATTTGATGGCACTTCTATTTAAATCTAGGCTAGTTCACTTTATGTGCAGGTAAGATTTAATGTCTTTATATTATAGTATGTCAATAAACTAAGTGATGGATAATGAATCCATTCTCTATTTTGTTCTAAGTAAAAATCTCAAAGGAGCTGTTTGTTAACTCTGAAATAATACTTGCTATTTTTAATACAATCTTTATATAGGTTGTGCACTGCTGTTACAACACAAACAAAAGATCTTTGCCACCTTTCAATATGATTTTCTCATTCTAATCCCTGCTCCATGAGAATAAATGCCTTGACATCTCAACAATTTTCAGCACACATTTTAAAACTATTCACACATATCCATCTTTACAAAATGTTTGATATCTTGCGGTCACTGTGCAGTCATCTGAGGGATGTCTTTCAGGACATTTCCTTCTGAAGCCTAGAACTGTATGCCTGAGTAACCACATTCATACAGTCCAAGTACCTATCCATGCACATTGCTAGGCATTTCTGAAACAAGAAGGGATTACATTAATAAAAAGCTACAAGTGGGGCTGATTTTGCTCAGGGCTGTTCCATCAAAACACACAGGGCTGTTCCATCAAAGCCCACATGGGACCCAGGGAAGGCACTTTTAAAGTCAGGTACTCAACTACAGACGCAATTTAGAAATTTCTTATAATTTTAATATGAGCTCTGTGAAATAAAAGTACCCTGGCATATATTTTTAAAAAACTGCATTCCCTGGGTACCATGTTTGTTTAAATGGAACAGCCCTCACCTGGTTTACATTACAGTTGACCACTGCATTAAGAAGGCATTTAAGTACTGTAAGAACAGAATCCTATGTAAACTACCTCACAACCTTTATATTATGTCAATTTCACCTATTTGACAATAGTCCAATAAAAATTATTTCCAACAGTTAAGGCATAATTAACATGCAGCATAGACTTCACTCGTTGTTGTTGTTGTGGGGTTTAACACCATTTTTCAGCACATGATAGGCTATACATGGCGGCCAGTATTAATGGTGGAGGAAGAACCCGGGAAAACCCCGGAAAGAACCACCAACCCACGAGAAGCTACTGGTAAGCTTTCTCACATATCCACCTTGGCCAAATCCGAGACTCAAACCCATGCAAACAGAAGTGAGATGGCAGTGATCCGTAACGGAGAGTGCTTTAGACCACTCGGCCACTCGGGGCCCCGACTTCACTCATAACTGACATCTTGACAATATAAACCTGTTCACCAAATCTTATTGAAATCAGACAAAACATACAATCTTCAGAGAAGTAACAAGCCCAGCCAATCAGATGCAAGATCACCACATCAACATGGATAGGTCTCATTCAAAATAAAATTTATCCAACCTCTTGATGATATTAGCCTGTTTACCAAGTTTGATCAAAACTGGGGTCAAAATACAACTCTTGTGTGGCAAAAGATCTGCCAAACTGATGCAAGATTACCTGCATTAATATGCATAGATCTCACTCCTATTTAAACTAACTGGGCCGCTTGATGATATAAGCCTACTTTGCAAATCTGATCAAAGTCATATCAGAAATAGAGTCACTGGAATGTTGGCAATCTAAGTCAATCAGATGCATGATCACCATCATCAATATATGTCAATATCACTCATAGCTGTGCTCACTCCAGATCTCGATGACATAAGGTCATAGTGAAAAAAATCAAAGTGATAACAGTGAATTAGCTGCCAGCTGTATGGTTCTAGCTCATTACCAAACTTTGTCTGAAGAGGACATTAATTCTGATAAAACAATAAACAAAGAACTGTATGTTTCTTTTGGTGAATAGAGGTGACAATTATGGTGATAACCCTCTCTCCACCTTCATCACTGAATATTATAAATGAAATGAAAAATATGATGTAAGGCTACTCGAAGTACACATCATACTGCAAAGTTTCAGATTTTTATTACATTAAAGAAAACATTTGATGCAAAACAGATTTCTCAAAATCAAGAAACACAATTAATGTAAATATCTTTATCTGACAATTATGGTAATATTGAATAAATAAAATGAAAAACAATATTATATACAAGTTTTGTTGTTGTAGGGTTTAATGCCATTTTTCAGCACAAGATAGGTTATACATGGCGGCCAGTATAAATGCTGGAGGAAGAACCTGGGAAAACCCCAGAAAGAACCACCTACCCATGAGAAGCTACTGGCAGGCTTTCTCATGTACCCACATTGGCCGAGCCTGAGACTCAAAACCCATGCAGACAGAGGTGAGATGGCAGTGATTCGTAACGGTGAGCGCTTCAGACCACTCGGCCACTCAGGGCCCCTTAATAAATATTAGTAAATAATTTATTATTTAATAAGCAATGAATTCAGTAATGTCTCAATGGCATTAATTCTTGTCAATTTTTTTGTCTTTTCTTTATGTTCTGTACACAGATTAGATGTAGTTGCGGGGCCAATACTTGGTTCATGCAGAGTTGGGTAGTATATGACCCAACAAGTCCTGGACCAGTGAGTTGGGAATTTCAGACCTTAAAAATTAATCAGGATCTTCATGACACAGTCTAATGACCAAGTCTGATTAGAGTTCTACCAAACAAAATCAAGAGTTGTTAAATAAAAGCCAATCAAATAAAAGATCACTTCATAAATATATACAGATCTTGCTCATAATAACCATAATCCAATCAAAGATTTTCGAGTTGACACCCAGGTGGCGATACTGGCACCATTTTCATTTAGGACGGCCACACATAAAAAGGTTTTAGTCTTTTAGGGAAAATCTCATTCTGCTAAAGCCAGTGGTTAAGCGTTAGTTGTATGTAGTTTTTGTTTGCCTTTTTTGGTTGTAGGAACTAATTATAAATATTATAATAATTACCTGTTGCTATAGCATAGCTTACTCTTTTCTGGATGAAAAATACCCTCAACAATATGATGAGAATTCATTCTCCTATCGAGTGATTAGAAGGTTCTCAATTCCAGAACATTACCAAGTCCAACCTGTAGGTACCTTGCCCATGTGCCTTTTCCCTTCATTCTGTTTCAGAATGTAGTGTAACTAGTGGTACATCAGTGTTGGGCATGAGAAGGGAATCTGGCAAAACAAGTAAGTATTGTATCATTAAAATGAGTTTTACCTCATCAACTACATTTTAATATCATACATAACCTGTTGCAATTGAGTAGCTGAATTTATCCACTTTGTGTGAATGATGATCCTACAAATTGATAAAAGATAAACAAACAGCAATTAACTACTAGATGGCATCTGCAGGGACCCCTTTTGAGCTACAACAACTGGCCCAAAAACAATTATGCTTTCACTTTGGTGAGTCAACAAATGAAGGTAAATGATGGTTGAGCTGGATCACCAAAATTCAGCTTTCATCACATCCTTCAGAGAAGAACCAGTTTAATAGTCCATGAGGTAGCAATGGATCAAATCTCATGGGCTTTAATTTTCATGACTGAAAGGTCCCTTTTGGTAAGGGACTGATAACTTCTCTTGACAGCTATTGCAAAAATGGTGCAAGCTGAAATATCAGCTGAGCCCTTAAGGAGAATGAAAGACACTTCCTACTCTTTCTTCTACATTCTGAAGCTGCTGGAGACTTGTTACTGAACACTCTCTCTACTGCACCCTTCTGGTCAAGGGAGTGTACCTCTGCCTTTAATCACACCAGATTCAGCTGGTGGAAGAGCATGAGATACATCAGATGGAAATTCCAAATCTAAAGCTGTTGGATGAAACTGAAACTGAAGCTTGTATCCATCTTTTATGACAGAAAGGACCCAGCCATCATCCATAATGCAGGACAAAGCCTCTGAAAATTTTAGCCTGGTACCTATGGCAACCAATGAAACAAGGACACTATGCGAATCCCTAGGGCTATCCAACCTTTTCCTTTGGAAAGGGGAAGAGCCTACAAACTTCCTACCTGGGACCCCATCTAGGGACTGACTGCAAAGGGGGAACTCTCAATTGGGGATCTTACTTTGGCTGTGGATGCATGGTTTTAAATCTTCACCGATGGACCCTTTAGTCAGTCAGGCTGAATTCAAATTTCGTCTGATTTCAACTGGCCAGGGGCTGCTGCAAGGGACTGCTGTTGCTTAAATCCCGAGATGCCAAGGACGGAATAAACCCTCCAAAGAGAGTCTCTGCCTCCAGGGGATCAGCTGTCAAGAGGTTCTTATTGTGCTCCAGTAAGACCCTGGACAAGTCCATCACAACACCGCTGAGAGGTGGGAAAGCTCTGCCGATAAAGCCATGGACAAGAATAATGCGTGCTAAGGTATTAATGCCACTGCTTCCAACAAACAATGAACAACAAGTGGTGACAGAGATTCCTCCTTCAGCAGGCTGCTAAAAGGAGGTCAGCATGCGGGGTTATGGATACCGGTGACCTAGCCTTGTATTCTAACGTCTCTAGTGTATTAATTGTAAGGCGAGCATAGATCCCCAAGGAAGTACTCACTTGTGCCAAAGTGTGGAGGTTTAAGGGACCAGGAAGGGATGTGAACCTTATTGGCAGGGGGGCAAACAGACCATTTCTTGGATTGTCTAGCAAACTTCTTGACCTTACTAAACCCTTGGCAACACTCCTTAATTGCAGCTGAGTGAGGAAGCAACAAGAGATCTGGTTAAGAGAAAGCCCCAGAAAGTTCCTCCAAGCCAGAAAGAATTTTAGTATCATTTCCGCCTAAAAATTTGGGACAAAGATCATGGGGAAAAAATTGTAAACCTCATTAACCACTTTGTCAAAAAGACCACAACCACTGTTCCTCTGTTGTCTTGATCGATGGATGGGAGGAGGCATGGGACCTGAAGGGAGGGGTTGTCACCTCAACCTGTTCTGTATCAAGCTTGTGTGAATCCACAAAGACATAAAGGATGTCTGCACCCTGCTCATGCTCATGGTAGGCAGGACAATGCAACACAATGTCTCTCTGCTGCGGGGGATACATGGGGTTAAAATGGACCTCTAACCATAACTCCTCACACAGAGCTAATAGACTGTCCCTAATAGAAGCAGGTGAATGAGAGAGATTCTTAACCCTTCTGGGGTGTTTGATGGAAGGTCTGACCATCCCTCACTTTTTACCCCATTTCATAAGAGGAAGATATAGGTCCAGGGACTGGACTGCAGCATTGATGATTTTTTTTTAATTCAATTTTTAGTTTATGATGTGGTTTTAAACCATTTCAGTACATGATAGGTTATACATGATGTTTGCCATAATAACTGGTGGAAGAAGAACCTGGGGAAAACCCTGGTAAAAACCACTGACCCATGAGAAGCTACTGGCAATCTTTCGCACACATTCACAATGGCCAAAACCAAAGACTCAAAACAACATGTAAAGGCAAGCACTTTAGACCATTTGGTCATCAAGGGCACTGAATGCAACACTGATATATCTACCATGTGGCCATGGTGAAGTCCAAGGCTACATGAAGAGAAGGGACCAATCACTTCCCTGTGGTGGAAGGCCCCACATCCCACTGGGATTTATAAAGATAATCGGAAAGGGGTAATCCTAATCAGAGCCCACTGTCTCATGTCTGTACACAGATTCCCAATCCCAAGTGGATGAATGGCAGTCTATAGGAGGGGCATACCTGATCCCTATCCCTGTACCTTAGGGACTCCAATGCCATTGACAGGCACTCTGAGACTGGTGACTGATACAGTGACACATCTGCAGAAAGACCCTTCCCAGATCTGACATGTGACAGGCACTCTGAGACTGGTGACTGATACAGTGACACACATCTGCAGGAAGACCCTTCCCAGATCTGACAGACTTAGACCAAAGCTCTCCCATTACCAGGTGGCTCAATTTCATCACCAACAATGGGTTGTAGGGGCTGAAAGAGTGCTGCTCCACATTCAAGGTGAGATGTGGCATGACTCAGTCTCAATCAGCAACAAGCTGATGGCAAGTAGGGGGGCATGACTCACTCTCAATCAGCAACAATCTGATGGCAAGTACGGGAGCATGATTTACTTTCAATCAGTAACAAGCTGATGGCAAGTAGGAAGGCACAACTTACTCTCAATCAGCAGCAATCTGATGGCAAGTAGGGGGGCATGATTTACTCTCAATCAACAACAAGCTGATGGCAAGTGGAGGGGGCATGACTTACTCTCAATCAGCAACAAACTGTTGACAAGTAGGGAGGCATGACTCACTCTCAATCAGCAACACGCTGATGGCAAGTGGGGGGGATGACAGCATGACTGACTCTCAATCGACAAGTTGATGGCCAGTAGGGAGGCATGACTCACCTTCTGCCTTATGGGATGGAAGAGCTTCCTGACTTAGTAACTGTAACATTGGAAAAGAGATGCTGCTGCTCCTCTCTCAAAGGAGGACATAACTTGCTCTCTAGAGGACTGGGGAGAGTGCTGCTCCTCCCTAATGGAAGAGCACAACTTACCCAATGCCCACTTATTATCTCCCTCAGGAGTGGGCCCATTAACTTTAAATGTCTGCAAAGAGACTTTGTTAATTCTTCTTTGCAACCTAAGAGACAAGGTAAAACTCCATATTCTGAGGAAGATGAGAAAGGAAATTCTCTCCTCCCCTTATAAGTAATGTTTATGTCCGGCAATGTCCTGGACCTCATCTGACCACAGACTGCAAAAGGGACAGCCATCTATCCTCTCCCAGGCTGTACATGATAGGCAGGTGGTGTTGTTCTCTTAGGGGGAGTTTCTCATAGCCACACCTACCCACACCCTGCTTTAAACGTTGCTGCAAAAAACAAATTTCTAACAATAAAATTTACAAAAATATTCTATATAAGTATGATGTAAAAATGTGATGTATTTGCATAGACTAAGTCTATGCTAGTTTAAAACAGCAAGAACTCACCCTTCCCAGGCACTGTCTCAAAGAAATGAAACAACCACTGATGTTTTAATGTAAGAAGGTCAGCAGTGCTAAGCTGAGAAATGAAGATTCAAGGTGATGTCAACCAGGCCTATTCAAGAACTGGAGACAAATAATTACCAAAACCCTGGCTGGAAAAATTGCTAATAATCAGAATAATAATAATAATAAGGAATACCATCCCATACTAACATCAGATGAGGAAGTCAAATTAAAGGAATACCATCCCATACTAACATCAGATGAGGAAGTCAAATTAAAGGAATACCATCCCATACTAACATCAGATGAGGAAGTCAAATTAAAGGAATACCATCCCATACTAACATCAGATGAGGAAGTCAAATTAAAGGAATACCATCCCATACTAACATCAGATGAGGAAGTCAAATTAAAGGAATACCATCCCATACTAACATCAGATGATGAAGTCAAATTAAAGGAATACCATCCCATACTAACATCAGATGAGGAAGTCAAATTAAAGGAATACCATCCCATACTAACATCAGATGAGGAAGTCAAATTAAAGGAATACCATCCCATACTAACATCAGATGAAGTCAAATTAAAGGAATACCATCCCATACTAACATCAGATGAGGAAGTCAAATTAAAGGAATACCATCCCATACTAACATCAGATGATGATGTCAAATTAAAGGAATACCATCCCATACTAACATCAGATGAGGAAGTCAAATTAAAGGAAATTTGGATTCCGATGATTCATTACCGTATTAAAACAATAAAACTGAATCAGGAAGAGTCAGCACATTAATTTCAGCAAGGACTGGGATAACCAGGTATCTCAATATGGCCCTCAAAGGAGTAGTTGATAACAAGAGAAAACCAGGTATCTCAATATGGCCCTCAAAGGAGTAGTTGATAACAAGGGAAAACCAGGTATCTCAATATGGCCCTCAAAGGAGTAGTTGATAACAAGGGATAACCAGGTATGTAATAAAGCAAGAAAAGGAGTTAAAATATTTCTCAAACACTGTAATAGTTATGCTAACAGCCATGTGCAATAGGAACCTAAATGCAAGGTTATGAAAAGAAAGAAAAAAACACAAAAAGAAAAAACGTAATAACAAGAGAGAGATAGCTAATTCCAGTCAGTAAAAATGATTGATTTACAGCTAATTCCACACAGTAAAAATGGTGCATATTAACAAAATGCTCCAACTGTGATATATGACTCAAAGCAAAGGGAATTTTCTCTTCAATGGTATTTTAAGCAGCAGTAATGTCTGTAACTTGAAAAAGAATAAATGATTGTGCACGGAGACAAGGTAGCTACTTGTTGGACAGGAGCATACTGAAACCCAGAACTTTCTAATCACGCTATGGGAAAATGAATTCTCATCATAGATTTGAGGGTATTTTCCATCTGGAAAGAGTGAACTATACAACAGCAACATGTTACATATTAGTGATATTAAAAGTAGGATTTTAAGAAGTCCCCCCCCCATCTAGTGGTTATGTTGGAGGACAAATTGGCACCATTTTAATTTAGAATCAACTAAAATGCATAAAAGTGTTTCAGTGAAAACCCTGTCTCAATATGGCCCTCATACAGGAGTAGTTGATAACAAGATTTTAAACACGACCAATGTGTTGGCCATATTAGTTATCAATGGGGCTCTGATTTCATTTAGAACCAACTAGGCATTACAATTAATGTACATGTATGCATAGTGTTATCAGGACCTTCCTACCAGCAGTGTAGTGATAACAAACTCATTTTATCTATGACCAACAGTCATAATTTGCAGATGATTTCATTATTTACTCTAGGGCAACTATGAAACATGTGTTCCATGAGTGAACATGAGTCTCAAAGGGCATATTTTACACTTGCCCATTCTTTAATAACCCTCTGTGTAGGCCCTAGTAAGGCATGTGTGTAGTTGAGAAGTCTGGAGGTTACTGACTGATGTGTCTCTATGACCTGGATTTTTGGTCAAGATGTGCAGCCTTGAAATCAACCAATATATCTGCATTATATATCCCAAACTGACTGGCTTCTTTCTTTCTGCAAAACAACAGCGAAGTCTGAGAAAAGCAGGTGCTTTAGAACTTAATTATGGTGCAGAAATGGGAAAGTTGGCATATGAACAGACACATGGACAGACAGATCTGCTATAACAATGCAATGACAGATCAGGATCTACTATTTCCAGCTATATGTGCATTATACAGTGTAGCCCCAGATCTGTGATAACAATGCAATGACAGATCAGGATCTACTATTTCTGGCTAGATGTGCATTATACAGTGTAGCCCAAGATCTGTCATAACAATGCAATAACAGATCAGGATCTACTATTTCTGGCTAGATGTGCATTATACAGTGTAGCCCCAGATCTGTCATAACAATGCAATTGCAGATCAGGATCTACACTGCTTCCAGCTGGGTGAGCATTATATAAGGATAAATACCCTGTTTAACAATTGCCCTTTTCAAACAGTCTTACAGTCTAATGCAATCCTAACTTGCACTGCTGTAAGAAAGGTCCTGGGTCAGCATTCCTTCACATTAGTCAATTTGTGCTTCTGGCCCTATACTACTTCCAAAAGGCGCCCACAACATGGTCAACCCAAAGACCAGCCTACCTTGCAATGTCAAAACAATACAGGTTCAAGACTAGTGCTGGACTGCCCCTGAGTTGGACTAAACTGATAGAGTTAAAAGAGTAAACAAAACTCACTTGTACTGGTTTTTTTTTGCTTTCTGGTTCTTTATGGCAGAAAAACACAAGCAGGTTATTTAATGCCAAGGCAAATGGAGTAAAGTGCCTTGCCCAAGGACACATACCAGTAGCTGAGATAGGCTGGTCTGATGGTAAGATCTGAACTTGCACCCTTTCGGATGCGAGATTGGATTGCTACCCATATAGCCACCGTGGTTCCCTTCATGTACTAGTAGCTGAAACTTCAAACAATTACATCTGTTTCCACAAATGAGGTAGTTGGTACAAATCCTTAATTTATAAAAAATTTTACTAACGTCAAACTTTTATAGAAAATAGACGATTTACCTGTTCAGCACTACCTAAAGAAGATCCTGGACTTGTTACACACTTTTTAAAACATTTATCTGTCATACTCTGAAATGGAAAAATAAGTCTGTGGTAAGAATCTCACTGTTACTGGCAATTTTTTTCATTCGAGAGTTTTAAGATACGTAAAAGGATTTGCTAAAATCATTAGGAACAAAAACCCCTCCAAATAAAAATATGCATGTATTTGTAGATGAAAAAAAACCCTCCAAATAAAAATATCCATGTATTTGTTGATGACAAAAAAAGCCTCCAAATAAAAATATGCATGTATTTGTAGATGACAAAAAACCCCTCCAAATAAAAATATGCATGTATTTGTAGATGACAAAAACCCCCTCCAAATAAAAATATGCATGTATTTGTAGATGACAAAAACCCCCTCCATATAAAAATATGCATGTATTTGTAGGTGACAAAACATGAAAGAAAAAGAACTAAAAATATCTTAAAAGGTATAGTAAATTGAAGCGAAAGGAAATAAGTAAGGTAAATGGCAGATATAAACTAGCCTTCTATGAAACCACTTGAAACATACTGAATTTAATGTGTAGATACCATTATTTTCCTGTTAGACTCACCACGGCACTGACACCTGACCATTAGAACCCTGAACCCACAGGCTTCTTACAAGCCATCCAGTTAATGGATACAGAGCACAAGTTAAGCTGCAAAACCACATTTAATTTGAGCTACAACAATTCTGACCTCTGACATTATGTTCAAGCCCTCTACACACTTTCGTCAAGGTATGTGGTCCAGAAGTAAAGTTATTATGCAAAACCATTTCTTTTATATCACTGACCCTTGTAATTCTGATCCCAAAGGGCAATCGCTGTCTCTCTTACATAAGGTATAAGTAACCAACTATCTTCGGCAAAGGAACATGGCTACTAACTTAAATTTTTTTGCAGAAACCATTTTTCTTCTTTCAGTCACTGTGACCTTGACCTTTCACCTTTTGACCCCCAAATTAATAGGCTTATTCCTACCCTATGTTCAAGCCATCCACAAAGTTTGGTCAAGGTCTTTAATGTAGAACTAATGTTATTATGTACAAACTATTTTTATTTTTTCAGTCAGTGACCTTGACCACTGACCTTTGGATCTCATAATCAGTAAATTTGTTCCATCCTCCCAGTACAAAAAATCCAAAGGGTTTTGTCTAAGTATATTATGCATCTTTTTAGTGACCTTCACCTTTGACCCCAAAATTAAAAGATTTCATTCTTATCCCAAGTGCAACCCAAACAAATTTCTGGTAATTGTAGATGGTGGAGAATTTTAATTACTGTGCAAAAAACTTTTCTTCTTTCAATCAGTAACCTTGAATTTTGACCTTTTCATCCAAAATAGATAAGGCTTTTCCTCATTAGAAGTTCAATCTATGCACAAATTTTTATAAGTGTAGGTGTTGATTTATTGCACAGGAACCAACTTATTTATTTTAGTAACAATCACCTTGACCTCTGATAAAGCTGTCAAAATTCAGAAAACTTCTTCTGGCCACTCTTTCGATCCTAATGATCAGCTACCTGGGTATCCGATCAATGAAAAGTCCACATTCTTTTAATTCACAGTATCTAATCACCACCAAATGTCATCTGGCACAAAGTGCAAGAATTCATCCTCATTGCCTGTTAAAGTTCTGAAATCCTCCATCGTTATCTAGTAAACTGTCATGGTCTAGTCATCATTAATGTTGTTCAACTCCCTTTGCTTGTCCTCACTGTCACATGCATATGCTTATTTGGAAACAACTTGAGCTTTGTAAGTAACACTTTGATCACGCAATTTGTAAAATCTATTCAAAGTTGCAACTGAACACATGTCAGTTTTGTGGCAAGATCAAATAACCACCCTCTGTTACTTGCCACTGTACCACACTCACAGCTCAATCAAAGAGATGTCATGTGGGAAAACAAGTTATGGGATTAAGGTCAAATATCTGCTGGAGGAGACAGACCTCTGATTGGCATTGAAAAACTACATGTATTTGCATCTCAAATGGAAGGATTTTCAACCTGAAAACAAAGTGTGTGCTGCCTTTACGAACACTGGCAGAAAGCTTTCATACAGTAAACCAGTACCCTACTGCTCATTTTATTACCTGAGTTACTATCAATGGGTGGGTACCTGAGTACCCAGATACCTGTTGGCATCTTTACCTCGCAGGGTTCATACTTACCCTAAATGCATGTCATTTACAAAGTTTGGTAACACTAAATCATTGTCAACTGGAATGCCTACTAACAGCTAAAATCATTTGTGATAAGCTACAGTAATAAATGATTGTATTGCAATATTTATCAATACATATTGAAACCAAATGGGTTTAAAATACTGAAACATGAAAATCTAGCATAACATGAACTGTGAAATGGCAGTGATCTGATAAATCAATTCATTAGAGCTCTTGAGGTTTTGTGTGGAAATCATTGTTATTATTTCAGCATTTCACTCAAGATGATAGGATTCTTCCATGTACCTAGTGCAAGCCATCCATAAAGTGATCTAAATATACAGGGATGGACAACATCACATCACTGCATGCTCCATCTAATGGTGTCATATAATACAAATTAGACATCATAACATTGCATGCTCCATCTAATGGTGTCATATAACACATATCAGAAATCATAACATTACATGCTCCATCTAACGGTGTCATATAACATAAATAAGACAACACATCATTGCATGTTCCATCTAATGGTGTCATATAAAACAAATTAGACATCAGATCAGTGTTTCTCCATTTAACAGTGTCATATAACATAAATAAGACATAACAATGCATGCTCCATCTAATGGTGTCATATAACACAAATCAGACATCAGATCAGCATTGCTCCATCTGTGTCATATAACATAAATATGACATCACATCATTGCATGCTCCACCTAATGGTGTCATATAACACATATTAGAAATCATAACATTACATGCTCCATCTAATGGTGTCATATAACACATATTAGAAATCATAACATTACATGCTCCATCTAATGGTGTCATATAACACAAATTAGACATAACATTACATGTTCCATCTAACAGTATCATATAACACAAATAAGACATCATAACATTACATGTTAGATCTTTCAGTGACATATGAAACAAATAAAAGTCCCTACAATAATGTGTAAGCATAAATTACCATATGTAATACTAATATTATTACTCACAAATATATCATCATCAACATCATTGTTATTACCATGTTTCAAGCCAAATATTTCCCTTTCCAATTTTAACCTTAATGACCTCTAAACAGAAAAGCTGTGGGGATTGTGAGATAATCTTAAAATGCTGACAACATGCACATCTGGGGGTCTTTCAGCCACTGAATTCTGTCACTGTTAATATCAGCACAGCTAAAATGATCAATTGATTAACATATTTTCCCACTCAGCAGGTGGTTGAAGCAGGACTGGCAAGTTTTTAAATTTGCCACCCAGCTATTGCATGCATACAGCGGACTCCCATGTAAGTGATTCTCCATCCCAGATAAAAATAGTCTGCATCCAAATATACAAGATTAAGTGTTTCAAATATTTCTGCTGTCATACGTACTGTATTTGATAAAAACTTCTTACAAATCTTATCTGTAGGACACCAAGTAAAAGAAATCTCAAGGGTTATATTATTAGCCATTATCACCCAGTCACCTTAAAATTGGTGCTATGCATCGAAATAAAATCTGACACACTGATTGTTCAGAGTCAGTGATCTTAGCACATTCAGAATTCACAAAACACCCATGGTTATGGTTTGGACTTAAAAGCTGGTGAATTCCATACATGTACAAATCTTAAGATTCAAATTAAAATAAAAAATATACTGCTAAGTTAAAATCTAAATATTTATTTCCTATTTGTCAAAACATTTAAAATAGTACATTTGCATTATCATGTCTGCATGAGACTGACTTTGGCACTGTCTATAAGGAAATGACAATGTCAGTATATCATATGAAATAAAGAAATGATAGATGAAACTGCAGACAGTTATGTATTTGACAAAGACAGAACATATAAACATGAACTAAACTGATGTATTGTGGTGAGACTGCAGACCATAAAGCATTATGAACTGAACACAAATCTCTCTCTCCAAACTGTTTTGGACATTCCTTCAGGCAAGTACCTTGCAAACATGAGCTTGCCAGAACCAAATATGAACTTGTCCTAGGAATTGGGCACATGGACTTATAAAGTCCTAGCATACTTTTTAAAAAAATGTACCTCACAAAATTATCTTTTAAAGGCATGCATAATATGTCACAAGTTCGAACCTGTTCAGGAAATATTAGCCCTATGGCCACATGTAGTATTCAATAAGTCCTTGGTCAGTACACCCAGATATCCTATTATCATGGTATGCCTATTTGCACTGCATTTCAAAATTAAAGATTTCTTCATACCTTAAGATCTACTTTGAAACACTATGCTGGTGATCACTGGAATTATGCATCAGGCCCATCTGTCACCTTAAGACCGCAACTCAGTGACTTTCTTTTAAAAAATGTACAACTTGCCGACCTCCATATTCCCCCATACAGTGATCATTGTACATGCTACCTAATTTATCATTTGTTGCACATGCGATTGGGACAGAACTTTAGTGAATGTTAGTTAATGATGTGAGAAAAATCATTACTGGGGCTCCATGAGGATAACATTTAAGCTATTTTGAGATTTGGTCTCAACACATCTTCATTGTGCACAACAAAAGCGGTCCAACTGCTTACCGGAACAAACTGAAAATTCCAGAACAAACTGAAAATACCAGAACAAAATAGATGAATAGTTGAAAATGCTATTTTATTCTTTTCTGATACTTTTGATAATAAAATTATTATCACAAAGTAGTATTAAAGCAATTTAATCTAAACTATTTAACGATTTTATGATTATAATAAACTTTCATAGTTACGAACTTCATTTAGTCTGTGCACGCTCTCATTCTACAGTATACCTATCCCCATAGATCTTTGCCTGAATGTCATTAAAGTAATTTTCTGAAGTTTACGTCAAAATTTAAGAAACTCTCTCTCTTTCTCTTTCTCTCTCTGTGATGCTGTTATCCATGTAATGAGGACTCAGGTTATTTTCATGCACAAGAAACAGGCACTTCATGCTAAACCACTTTGTAAGCCAATACAAGGTGAGTTACAAAGATCACCATGCCGTCTAACACAGAAAATAATTCCACTTTTGGGGAGCAACCTGTAAATGACATAGTTGACTCTTCATCAGTGGAGACCTACAATGCTAAAATGGAAAACTTCAAAAAGTGATTTATTTTCTGCGTACAGGTCACAGTTAGTGACGATTCATCATCCACATCTCGAGCCAGCCTTAATCATGAAAATGATGTTGAGAGTATGGATACCAATTTTAAAAACATTTCTCTTGTCCAAAAGAACAATCTATAAAATAACTCTGCAATAGGACATTCTAACGTAAAAATTCATGGACACAGATCTAGCTGTTAAACTTATACATTCTTGTCAACTCCACTTATATCTGTGCCTAATGGCCAGAAGTCTCGCTAGGATTTTAAAACTATGAAAATGTACCGATATAATGATGTAAAGGTTCTTCCTTACTCATGCATTTGTGATGGATGAAATGTCTGAACTCCTTCCAACAAATAAACTCAGCATTGCTTTTCAAAAACTGGACACAAAGTGCTCTGAGTTAAGTGGTTGGGGAAGTATCAAACAAATTACGGACAAAAGATAGAGATAAAAGGAAAACAGAACATATCACTGGTAACATAAGAAATATAGCAGATAATGTAACAGAAATTGAATACCAATTAAGTAGGAACCATCCCTTTATATGATCAGTGGTAAATAGTTCAGGCAAATCACCCTATATTATTTTGTACACTGATGAACAAATGACGGACTTTTAAAAAAAAACTGCTGTACAAGTCGTTGGTGTAGACAAAACATTCAATCGATGCCTCATGCATGTGACTGTGACTTGTTAAAAGCAGTTGACCAGGACCAGGATGGACATAGGTTAAGCTCCATTATTTATTGACCCAATATATATTCATGACAATAGTGACTTTGAATCTTGTTAATTTTTTTCTCTATCTTAAAGTTCAACTGTCTGATGTTGACATGACTGACTTAGTGATTATAAGCGACGATGAAAAAGCAATGGTAATAAAAATCGCATTTCCAAACACCACTCATGTTTTATGCACTCATCATTTATGACAGATGCAAAAGAAACTAGTAGAAGATGCAGTCGACAAGACAGAGATAGGACTCTAAATAAGCTCTTTAGAGACTATGGACTTGCAAATGCTGATGACAGTATCTGTGTTGACATTATGACGGAAAAATAGCAAAAAAAATTACACAAGTTTTTTATATAAGTTCTGAAAATATTTTGATAAAAATTCTACCTAAAAGAAATGAACCCTGTCCAGTGGAACATACTGAAAAATCATGATTGAATAATAACTGTGAATCTGTCAACCATATGTTAAGAAATGAAGAGATGGGAAGTCTAGACCTTTACTCGACTTTATATATGTCATGAATGAAATGGTAGGTGCTCAGTTTAAATGTCTACAAAGGAATCTCATAAATAACGGGCA